>BQKZ01000925.1:43480-61840 GCA_036244855.1 Temnopleurus reevesii
AGGCTTCAAATATTTCCAAAAATAAAATTAATCCATGAAAGAATCATGGAGATATCGCGATATCAAAATTCGATTGACGAAACGATCGCATCACTCAATGCTGGAAAATGGCGAGAATTGTCAACAAACTGTGTCATATTAATTCGTAGGCCCTGTTTTGAACAAGATTTACCATAAAATTGCTTCCATCTAAGATGCAAAATTTACAATGGCTTGACCACAAAATATCAAGGAATCGAATGGTATGTCTGCTTACTTACAAATTTGATGATTTCTGTTTGGAAATTGGAAGGATTCACTTCAGTGTCGCAAATGCAAGCAAATCTGCCGATCTTTTGGCAATATTTTCATTATTTTTGGTCCTTTTGCTAAGAAAATTTCCAATTTAGGCAAATAAACAACGCTCTTTACGATGGTGATGTTAGATTTGCAATATTTCATCGATTTGGTAGAGATTCATATGATGTACGAATTAATATGATGCGCGAATTAATGTGACAGCACCATACATGTACTTGTGCTTTCAATGAATGGAGAGGAATAAATTAAAACAAAATAGTAGGCCTGAATATCAATAAACTGAAACTCGAAGCAAAATTGGTATCCATTCAATCCATTTAGAATTTCACAATCAGTAACATTGTCAATACATTCAATGCTATTTACATTAATAAAAATAAGCTGTAATGTTTGTAGATCTCATGATTCAAATCAATCTTCATTTGCCATAATCACACATTTCTGTAGGTGTGCAATTTCAATATGTGTCATGTTGTCCTGTCCAGTATTCAAAGGGAAATGAGGAATCGATAAAAATCCTTTAAAATTCTTTGAATGAAGTGAGCGCCAAATGGTAGTCTTGCTATAGCTAGGTAATAATGCACAGAGTGATAAGAAACAATTTGTATTAAGCGATATATAATTGTTGTATATTATTGTTGTGGTGTAAAATTATTTTTCTAAGTGTGAAAATTAAAACATACTGTTTGTGCGAATTCGTCTGAAACTAATATAACCTAAACTACTTGATGCAAAATATTGCTTTTACAGTACTGGCTGATTCACTCCAAACCACCCAGGATTTTTATGACTTATGAATACGTAATTTGCTCTGATTATTTTATGAAGTGGTTGATTATGAAATATGAGCCGAGAACACTTGTACTTGTGTCAATGACAAATATATGCAGGCTTCCTGCATTGGATACATGCATTGTATGAACTTGATTATTCTACATAACCCGTACAACTCTCCACACATATACATGGTTACAAGGCCAAGAAAAAAAATATTTGGATGCCCTCCAATGGTGTTATTATAGAAAAGCGTCGGTCAGTTTGAATTTGTTTTCATTCAATTTTTTTTTAATTTTTGGAACAGAAGTTACACAATTCATGAGGAAAATTATAAGACTTTGACATGGGGATGAAAATTCAAAGAGCAACTGAAAATGTCTTTTCAGATAATATTTCACATGTTTTTATATAATTTGACTGATTATTCCATTTTAATGAAAAGCTACATTTTTCTGTAAAAAAATTTAGAGGGTAGGCAGGGTGCGACAAGAATTTTTTTCACCAGTTGCCCAGTCGGGCAACCAAGTTTTCAAATCACTTGCCCGAACAATAATTTCCTTTGCCCCAAATTGATGGCCTATGCCAATTTGTACATGTACATTGTAGATGAAAACTAGAAAAAGCTGCTATTTGCCCTTTTGCGCAAGTGACAATTTTATTTACTTGCCCGACAGCTTCATATTGTTGCCCCGGGTATGCGGGCAAGTGGGTTTGTAGCGCCCTGATAGGTCGGTTCAGGGCATCTAAACGATTTCTTTCTTAGTAACACACTGCCATACTCTTATCTGATTGATTATGGATGAGGCTCCTATTGGTGTGGCAGGTGATTGGTAAACCAACACGTCTTCGTCTTTCCCCCTTCAGTATCTCATCTCATCATCGCAGGAAAATGTGACGATGTCACACTTAAAACCCGCCCACTCACTATCCTCTTGTGGCTCTGTGAAGATACAAGATGTTTCTGATAGTACTCGCTCTATACATTTTGTACACAGTGTGCATATTCATAAATCAGCCTTCTGTACACCTTCTCTACCTACATTTGTACGTTGGTTGAGCTAAATCAATTCATGAATCAATTTGATTAACTGTTGATATCATCTACAGGTGTACAGTGTACTTTGTAGACCTGTTCATAAGAAACAGTATTTCAAGGTTTGAATTAAGTGGAGATTGTGATAGAATGACTGAACAGTTGCCAGACACATGTTACAGTATTACGTCCATGTTTGCAGCAAGTATTATAATGTGGATTTTAAGTATTGTAGCTCAATGGGAATGTTGAAATTGCATGCTTTGTCAATGTGAGGAAACAATAATATCACTCCAAGTACAAGAAGAAAGTCTGTTCCTTGTACAGGTTTGAAAGTTTTTAGAGGTAATGGTTAAAAATATGACGATGTTCACAACCATTTGGGTCTTCAATTCATGAACATTCACAATTGTACAGTGTACGAGTTGCAAGCCTAAAATAGCACTTTTTCTGAATCCTATTCATTCAGAAACAGGAATTAGGGGACATATTTAAGAGGATTTTCGATTGACTTTCCGCCATTCAGTTGTATTGTATTGCACATTTTCCTGTTCATGAAGCACTAAAACACTTGCAACGTTCATGTAAATGCCTTGTCATGATTAGAAAAAGCAAAATAACATTAAGTGCTCTCGAGACATTTATCCCCTCATTCCCTCTAAAAAAAAACGAAAAAGAGAGAGCTTAGATTGAGAAGAGCCTTGTCTGTCTGAATTACAAGATAAAACATTGAGATGTTCCGCAGTTTCCTTCTTATACTGGCATGGTCTTAGGTTGGCCTTTGGATTGCTAATGAGCTAATCGCTATCCTTAAAAGCTTTTTAATTTGAGAGTCGTATTACACCGGGTGTGTGTGGTAGCCACTTAACCTGTATGGGTAGATGGACTGCATCGTGTTCAACCTTGATACGGTATACATGCTGAGCTGTTAACTGATTTGATTTTATCCTATTTCAGGGACTGAATCTAAGAATTTGCAGGGAAGCTACAAATACATGTAGCTCTCTTAGATCAGGGATGCTTAGATGCTCTCAAGAAGAGTTTTAGGGGAGCTAATTTGGGCCCTCATGTAGTAAAATTGGGGTTACAATAAATCACTCCCCAAAAAGCATTTAAGGGGAGCTTTAGGAGAGCAATCGCTCTCACTCCCCTTAAAATGTATTCCCTGCTATTTAGTAGGATTTTTTTTCCATTGAAAATAGGACCCCTGTTACACCAAAAAAAAATAGCGACCCTGGGTCGGTTTCGGGTCGCTTTGGGGTAGGTTTGGGGTCGTTAATTTTTTGTGTAAACACGGAAGAACCTACCTCAAAGCGGCCCAGGGTCGCTCAAGGAAACCGACCCGAGGACCACATCCAGATGTGGTCTTGGGGCGGTTCATAGTCGGAAAAATCCCCGTGTAAACAGAAACAGGACTCCAACCGCACCAGGTCCGTAGCTAGTTTGAATTCACAGACTTTCAACTTTGAATTTTTGCTTCTTTGCACAGTGCATTTCATACTCTGCTGCCATAGCTGCTTATAATCATAATTAGACATCGCTTTTAGTTTCCCAGTTTCTAATTGAAGACTATGAATCAGACACATATTGATATGCACTGCATAATATGTGACCAATGGTCTGTGACAGAAGACTAGTGTGTAACACTGTTTCTTCATTTACACCATTCCTGAGAGGCAATGGACTCGAGTGAAGGTTTTTGGGATTGGGATGGAGGGCGGTCTAAACAGGCTCTTTTCCGGACCATACCCGCCCGCCGTTAATCCCCTCTAGAGGTTGGAACCTGCCCGCTACGGACCTGGGCCGCTATGGGGTAGGCAATTTTTTGGTGTAACAGGGGTCTAGGACACTTACATTTGTACTATAGTACAAATGGGATATTTTAATTCCTTTAGTAGCCAATTCAAGTGCTGCTACCCTATGACCATACATGTCTGAAATAATTATATGCCTTTTTATTGAGAGGATATGTGTATTCCCATCTTTGCCGGTACACATTCTTGTATTTTTGAATGAGAAAATCTAAAATAATTTGATGAATAAAAAAACAAATGATCTATAAAGAATCAGTAGAAAAGTGCAATTGAAATATGAAATGTCCACTGAAACTGCAAATTTAATAATTTATAGTATGCCAAAATATCAAAATGGCCAATACATGAATTATTTTGTTGACCTTGGATTTGTATTTATAAATTAATTAATTTGAGCAACATTCAGTTGCATGTGAATGATTGCCTATGATAAAAGTAATGATGAAAATAAGTTGAAATTTCACATTGCGCACTTATCTGCCGAGGGCACTCGAGATGTACACACAACCAAAAAGCCGGTAGTGGTTTACAGAATGAAATAATCAAGCTAAGTAGTTGAGACTTCTAGATTAATTGTACATCATACTTCTAGTTACATCATGTACAATTTATGCGTACAAAGATATTCATCAAAATCATTTGGACAAAACAAGCTAAACTGTTTTGACATTTAGGAGATTGAAATTCTTGATTTGTTTCATTTTTTTCGATCTGAACAATATTCAATTGCCTTGTATTAGTGTCATTAAGTACTGAGGAGGAGGGAAAAAATTCTTTAAAAAATAATAAAACAAGATGAGAGGGAGTCCTGAAGTCCCTTTCATCACACTAGAATATAGGGAGTCTCGAGCGAGACGTAATGTCGGGCAGGAGATAAAAGAGACAAGCGCTGTAATTTGATGCTTTGTTAGGAATCACTTGGAGGAGACGATGCCATAAGATACACAGATGAATGATGTTTACTATCAGTCTTATCTAATTAACATTTATCCCATTTGCTGTAATTTCAGAAAGCATCGTTGAATGAGGGTGGATTTGGATGTGGGTTGATCGGTATTGTTTCTTCAGAGAAGTAGGTTGTGCATGTCTGATTTATAGAAAGAACTACGCATCTAGCCTACTTGCAGGCATCAGTTCAAATGCTTTGTTTTGTTTTGAATAAGACTATGAAGACACAATAGAAGTTATATACCCTAAAACAATCATGAATTGGCTCTAACAAGACCCATCAAAATAAAAAGACAAACATGACCCGGACTTGATTGCCACATTTTTGTATAGAGCACTAACACTAAACCAATTTATCTTTTGAAGCTTCTACATATATATGAATTCATTGTTTTTTTTAAAGTGCTATGTACTTGTACATGTATAGACACACAAATAGTTACGAAGGTGCCATTTCACAGTGGAAACTTTTTATATGTCAAATAAAATATTAAAGATAAGAATATCAATGTGAACTTCCTTGTTCCATTTCTCCAAATTCTATAGTAGACCAAATATAATGGGATTCCTTCGGTATGTTCCCACTGGGTGTCAAGTGCACTATTCATGTAATATTTACATTGTACATTTATATAATATTGTAAAGGGGGGGGGGGGGGGGGGGGGGGGTGATGGAGTATGATTGCAGTTCTAACGAAATTCTTTCTTTTCAATATTTTCAAATTCCAGAGATTTTGCTTCTTGCCATAATTACCATTTTACTACAGTTTATCACGGTCTGTCAATAACCGTCAAATTTAGTGTGTTTATGTGTTTGAGCGTGTATGTAGGCAGCGTTAATTGAATGAATCATTCACATTGCTCTGTTGTTGTGGTATTTTGTGTGTGATTATAAGCTGAATGTTATGTGAGATATTCCTCAAAATCACAATGTATGTGTTCTTGTGGTTTTCAAGTGAATAAATGTGTACGATAAGCCAGGGCTATTCGCAGGCATAATCAAGTTATCCAGTCAGGCCTGTGAAAATGAACATGAGCCATGTGATTTGTGCCATTTTTGCCTTCTTACTCTTTGATTTTTATTTGTTATTATCAACCTTCAAGTACCATTTTTATCATGACCCTTGATGCACAAAGAGTAGAAAATAATACTTAGTGTTCAAGTGACACTGAAATAAAATGCATTTCATGATGTTATGGCTACACTGTTCTATTGTTGGATAATAATGTTTATATGAGTTGCATACTTTGAAAATTAATAACTGTGTGTTGGATTTGGGTAATAGACAGTTATGTACATACTTTTGGAGGCAATTGAGTGGATTAGAGGATTGCCTGGTATTTTAACTATTTCTAAATATCTGGCTCCCATATCTCTCGCAGTAATACATGTATGTACGTGATTGGTAGACTGACAATTTTTGTTTTTAGGAAATCTCCGGTCCAAAGATACATGTATTCTACAGAGCAACTCTCTTTATGTGTATGTATATTTACCCTCACTCTGTAATTGTTGGTTCCCTTTTGGGTGTCTATTGCCCAACTATACTGAATATTTTTGAATTTTTTTTGTTGGCAATACCTGATTGTACTTAGATAAACACAGAGAAGCTAAAGTTCCCATTCATTGGTTGTCAATTCTTTTGAATTTACTACTTCACCCAGATAACACTGTGACCTCACACACTCAGGGATTCTAAACAAAGTTTGTGCATACTACTTTGATGTAGGGGTGTTGTTAGAAAGTTGCAATTGATCGCAATCAATTGCGAATCAGTTGCAAATTGAAACATGCACTTTTCATTCATGCAGTGGCTACCCAAGGGGAATAGAAAAAGGGGAAACTACATGAATAGCTTACCTCGAGAGACTTTGCTAAAACACTTGTTTCTATCATGAGGGAATCAATATTAATCATTATAATTATTAATTAATAGTTATTGCTGTATTAAGCTGATATTCAAATTATAAATGAATTCTATACATTTTAGTGAATTGACTGAATTTCAGACCTTTTCACACATTAGCAAGTTGTAATTTTGACATTTTGGAAGTCTATTGGAATTCTAATGAATTCTAATGAATTCTAATGAATGAAAATTTTAGTGATTTCATGACCGCGAAATTTGAGAAAATTAAACCCCAGCAAAAATTTTAAATTATGTAGTTCTACATAGCCAGCCTGCTGCATAAACATGTTTGATTGCAAAATTTTCAGACAGAGAAATGTCAAGGATGGTTGAAAGAGGCCAAAAAACTCTGATATTGAAGCTCGGCATGAACTTTCTTAATGCTTCTTGAATGTGACAAATGACAAATTGTCTTATCCCGGTGCTCTTTTGCACATCCCGTTTCTCAATCGTCTCTTTTGACATCGATTTATAGGTAGTGTCTGCTTCTTTGCTCGTCTGGATCAAGATGAGTATATCGTCTAGGGGCATACTGCACTATTGCAAATTTTAAAATTAGCATGCTACATGTACAGTACTTTGTAAAATTTTGGCAAATTAACATGATCAGAATAATCTAAGGGTTATTTTTATTTTGAAACCAGTTTTAAACCATGGACTGAAACTAAAAATAAACCACATTTGTGAATCCTGACCTGAGTGTATGACAAGTCTCGATACGTTCTACCACTACAGCAAAATAAGCCTAGTTAACAGCAGTACAGCTGTCTTGCACTTCTACATTTCAAGGTATTGATTACTTTCAGGAATCTATTTACATCACCTGGGTCGAGTGCAGCATGGTCTAGATGAATTTCTTGCCATGTGTTTGATTTAAATCTGTTATGCTTTGGTTGAAATGCATGAAACAGAACTTCTACATCGTTATGCTTACATAATGTATGACTTGTATCAAGGCATTAGGGTAGTCTGCAAGAACAGACCCTTAGGTTTCGTTGTGCACAAACACAGAGAGTGATACAGGGTATACACTGTGTGTCTCATTGTGTGTCTTGTGCTCTCCCCCAAGGGACTGAGGATAGAGCAATGCTGTATGTGTGTGATGTAGTCACACAGCGCATGCCCTGTATCATGCTCTGCACACTCAAACACCGAAAGTCTCGGGTTTGTGCTTTCAAACTAGCAATAGGGTGTTGGCTGGAAGAGAAGATTTTAAATGTAATGAATTTTTCATACACATACAATGTATATAAAATGAAAATGAATAGATTCATGAATGGATTATTGGATATGTCCATTGTTTGAATATACACGTACATTTTGGGTATAAGGGAAAAGTTATGCAAAACATAAAAATCTGCAAGGATATTGTTACCCTTTCCTTTGCCTCCAGGGTGTGGGCTTTTGAGAAAGCTTACTGAATATTTATCATTACAAATTCTTCTTTGGGGATTTCGGAAAGTAAGATTATCATCAAAAGCTGGCTACTGAATATATGAACTCGCTGCTTTGTTAATTTTCTCACCCATCGTGCCTCTCATTGTATCATGCATGTTCACGCATTGTTTTTTACTAAATTTGCGGTTCATTGAATGGGCAATGCTTTTGCGGGCCTGCGAATACACCTGAGACGCGCCTACTCTGAATAAATCATCTTATAAGTGCACTCTGCCCTTTAAATTAAGGAGTACAGCAGTCCACTTGGGCAGATGGGAAATTATGGTGCTGGTAGGGGAAAAGGAATTAACAACCTTACTGTACCAAAAAAGAAATTAAATGCGATGTAAGGGAAATAATGATCAGAATGTCAAAAATTGTGTCACAAGATTTATCCATCTTAAAATGTTATTGGCTTCGGGCAGTCTAATTTTTCATAGTGAAACTGGTAAACTATCTGCCAGCGTTATTCCCTCATTTTTCTGGTATCTGCCCCAATTCTTCCCTCTCGACTTCCTTTTGCTCTCATTCTTACCTACCAGCCTTCTCCTCTCTCCTCTTCTTTTGCTGTTATCCGTCCACTCCTGCTTCCTCTATTCTTAACCTTCCCTCTCCCAATTCCATTCCCGTTTATTGCAACATCCAGTGGAGCTAACATAATTTACTTAGAATTTATTGGAGGGTTGATCAATGAACAAGGAATTTGTAAATCTTTAGAATCTGAGTGGAATTGTGAGGGTTTGGAAGATGGATACCTTTTCCCCTTGATTCTCTATCCTTTTAATCCTTTGATACTGGTAAAGAAGCATATACATACATGTGTGTAGAGTCAACATGTTTACTAATTAGTTTAATTAGCCAAGAGATTGATTTGTAAATCCAGAGGCTACACAATTCTGCAGGGTACCAACCATTTCCTCCATCTTGCCTCCTCCTCCCTTTCCTTTTTTTCCTCATCACCTTCCTGTTTATTTTTCGTCTCCTCTCATTCCCCCTTCCCTTTCCTCCTCATTCTTCCTTATTCTTTTTCCTTCTTCTCTGTCCTCTTTCTCTTTCATCTTCAATCTTCCTTATTCTCTTTCCACCGCCTTATCTGCCTCGTCATCCTCCGCGTTGATCCTTCTAGCCTCCAGTTGATCAGTAGAGGATGCCGTAGATGCCATTTTTGTCTCCCCTCTTTCTCATCTTTCTCCCCCTCCCCTCTGTCTTCACCTGTTCTATCTCCCCATCTTCTCTCTCCTCTTCCTCCTCTTCCTCTTCTTCATCTCCTTTAATTAATTATCATTTATTGGAGCTCATGATGATCACAATTGCCTCTAGTTAGAACTGAGGTACTATTTCTCCCTGTCTCTCTTCTTCAACCTCCTCCTCCTCTTCATCTTCCTCCTTATTTCCCTTTCTCCGCCTACCCTTTTCTTCTCCCAGTCTTCCTCTTCATCATCTTTCGGTTCTAATATGCTTACTCCTCATCTTCCTGGTTCATGTAGCATCCTTTGGAGCTGATAAGGCTCCTGCTAGCCTCCGGTAAGTAGAAGATACCTGGGATTCTATATTGGTCTCCTCTTTTCCTAATCTTGCTCCTCTTGCTCCTTCTCCTCCCCACCTCTTGCTCCTTCTCCTCCCCACCTCTTTCTTCACCTCTTCTACCCCATTTATCTTCTTTCATCTCATCTCCTCTTCTTCTTAATCATATTTCACTTTCTCATTCACTCCCTTGTCATCTTCTTTTTTCTTTCTCATCTTTGTCTTCCTCCTCCTTCCCCCTCCTAGTTTTTTTTCCTACTTCTTCTGCTAAAGTGTATCCCCCCATCATCTTCCTCCTCCTCCTCCTCATCAGCATCATCCTCGTCTTCATCGTTGATGTAGCATCTATGGGAGCTGATGAGGCTCCTGCTAGCCTCCAGTTAGTCAGTAGAAGATGCCTGGGATGCCATATTGGTGTCCTCTCTTTCTCATCTTGCTCTTCTTGCTCCTTCTCCTCACCCACCTCTGTCTTCACCTCTTCTATCCCATTCATCTTCTTTCTTCTTCTCTTGTTCTTCATCATATTTCACTTTCTCATTCACTCCCTTCTTTTTTCTTGCTCCTCTTCCTCATCCTTTTCCCCCCTCCTTCTCATTCCTTCACTTTTTCTTTCCTACTTCTTCAGCTAAAGTGTATTCCCCCATCATCCTTCTCCTCCTCCTCATCATCAGCATCCTCCTCGTCTTCGTCGTTGATGTAGCATCTATTGGAGCTGATGAGGCTCCTGCTAGCCTCCAGTTAGTCAGTAGAAGATGCCTGGGATGCCATATTTAGCTACAGCCTGTGCTGCTATGGAAATGTCAGGGGTGAAGTAGTCTTATCCACCAGACCTTCTTTTAGATTTGAGCAACATATTCTGTATTTTGCTGACTTTACATTTTCGCTGCATCATAAGAACTAATTTTCTTTCAACAAAATTTCATACCAGAAGTTCTTGTGCCATGTGTATATTACCCAAGGCCACCCTCCCCCAACCCCCCCCCCCCCAAAAAAAAATGGTTGGTTGTCTAAGAAATTATATTTTTCAACAGGGTTGCTCAGTTGGTAATTTTGATTTTCAATTTTCCTATTTTTCAACATGTTCCATGTAGCAAAGAAGTCTATGAAGGCAAACAAAAGCTAATAAAGCTACTGCAATTTTCAGATTATATTTGACATGTCTATGAATTGATCATGTTTTAGAGTGAATGAATGGTCTGATGGCCTTACTAATGACGATGCCTTATGGTCTTTCCACCCCAGTATCAGTTGGAAATGGGGCTCACATCATGTCGTTATTCCATGTTTTTTACATGAGCCTCTTCATACGAATGACAAAGCACATCTACAGGGCGATGGAGAATATCCTATTTTAAGGGTGTTGGGTGTGGATCTTTTAAACCATCCGTTAGCAAGGTAGACGAACGACCTCTGAGTCACACAAGTCTGGTACAAATGTTTTAAGAACCAATGAAATGTAGAAAGTCAAAAGGTGGTTCGACTGCCAGATGCGTGTTTTTATACACTCAACAAACCTAACCAGAACTTACATGGTATTCCTTTAACGGGTCAGTAAATTTGAATCAAAGAACTTACTTTCCAATTTTGATACATTGTCGAGAACAGACATTTTGTATGCATAAAATGCAAAAATTTCAAACAGACATGTCAATATGCAAATGAAGGAAATTATTTTTAAAGTCCAAATGTAATCTCTTGCCAGTATTGGCTATAGTTTCATGTACGTGTAGAATTTGTTTTTGGACATTTGTCCACCAAAAAGAAGAGAATTAGAATTATATGAATTAAAAAAAATGGCAACATGGCTAGTGAAAGGGGTACCCATGGCAGTCGCCTTGAGATGCCTTTGGTAAATTTGAGACATATAAGCTACAGGCATGTAGTGGCTATTGTATATTTTAAATATTGTATGAAGTATGTAACGTCAATAAATGCATCCCCATAGCAACAAGACAACTAAAATGAAGTAAAATGATCTGTGAAACCAATTTTGTAAACTTATTTTGTAATTGAAACCACTTTTGAAATCTTGATTTAGGGTTTCCCCCAATTCCTTTGTCAGTTTTCAGGTTACGCCACTATAGAATTTGGATTGCATGTTTTGTTCTCTTGTGTTTAGAAAAGGGGGAATACCCTTCTTGAATTCCAATTACATCACACATTGTGTACTGGGAATGATGTCATAATTCAAATGCTTTCAAAGGAAATGAGGTTTTGCAGCTCAGGTTTACTTAGAAACTTAGAAATCAAAAGGGAAATATATGATAGGTTTAGCAGAGGGATTCATTGATAAAGAGAAGCTAGAAGAAGTACACAGTGCTTGCTATTCGGACGGGAGTTATTGATGAAGTCTGCATGCTAAGACTATACGATTTGAAGCCTCCTTGCATGATGAGGGTTTTCACAGTATGCATGTACACAGTCAATATCCATTGCATGCCTGTGTACATCATCAAATACATAGACATGTATGAGATTCGTACCACGGTAACTACCGTCAATGTACAGTTCGTGATATGCACACACGTGTGTTTGGCAACCCAATGTATGAAATTAATCACGATGAATATCTTGTGATATTGTACATACATGTANGGGGGGGGGGGGGGGGGGGGGGGGTAGGTGGCGGCAAATGATATTGTTCCAAAGGTAAATATTATGATTTTTCCACCGTAACAAGATACACATTGTTGTATGAGTTCACACAACTGTGGTTATTTTATCATTTATCTTCGTACTATAGGCCAAGGCTACATGTACGTCTTTCTCCATTTACATTGTAAGACTGGAAAACAATTCACAAGGGCAATGAATGACCCCATAAGAGGAATGAAAGAAAGAAAAATGGAATTGTTTTGCGTCACAAGCACAGTACCTGTAATAATAGTTAAATTCAAGGATGATCGTTGACTGCATACATGTACATTGTAGCCTACATGTAGTTTATTTTTTTTTTAGAATATTTAAGAATTAGATTTTGAAAGTTATACTACCATCACATAATATTGTTTTTTATCTATTAGAGTCAATAATCCAGTGCTTGAAACCTATACTGCATTGATTACAGTAATGTTTATGAAAAGCAATACTTTCAAAAATAAATAAAAGCTGAATATCATTGTGAAAAATAGATGTTTGTAGGTTAAAGACATTGTCACACATTGCAGTTGCACAATTAATTATATTATTACAATTACAATTATATATATATATATATATATATATATATATATTCAGATAGATGAAAAATCAAGAGAGGATCCAAAAATAAAGAAAGTTATTCATGCACTATCAAGATATCTATGTACATTGAATTAAAGATAGATAGATAGATAGATAGATAATTTTATTTGTCCACAATGGGCAAATAAAATTATCTATCTATCTATGATGCATTAATTCCTGTACAAAGCCTATGCCATGGCTATGGAGGTGACGTTTTAGATTTTCGCCTGTTTCAAGCACTAAACGTTGATTTTAAAGCCTGATATTTTCCCAGTATAGTTTATATGCACCATCAACCTTCCAAGTTCCAGATAACCTCTAGGATCTGGCAGTTGAGAATTTTTAAAATGAAAACAATGTTAAACAATGTCTTTAACGGAGGGTTTGTACATTACGAATTGTAAATGACTATTAACAGACTATAAAGGGGATGTTGTTCAAAATCAACAGCAAATCAACTGCAACTTTGCAAATTGTAGCGCGCGTTTTCAATAATTTAACAAGGCGCGCATGAAACAATGAATTTGATTGGCGCAATCTGATCAACTGCAACTTGCAGTCAATTGCAACTTTTGAACAACACCCCTAAAAGCACTGTATCACCCTTTTGGTATGTGATCATTATCTTACGCTAATAATAGACATAATTCTTGATGTCATGATATTGTGTAAGAGGATTCCTAAGCTGACTGTAAGACCATATCAAAGCCGAAGAACAATCTTTTGGGGAGGTATATTACATTTGCAGAGATAAGAAAATGTGGCCCACCTTTCCTGTTTATTTGCACTGAACATGTAGGTCTACATGTGTGCTGAAAATGGATTGGTGCCGTGACGTCTGCACAGATGTATTGAATGATGTCATGGAGTACATTTATGACGAAGCACTGGAATAATGTGTAGAATGATTTCCCATGTATAATAGAATGGCATTTGTACATGTATTGGGACACTGCTATACACAGTTATTTTTATGCCTCCGCCACCGTAAGGTGGTTCCAGAGGCATTATGTTTTCGGGTTATCCGTCTGTCCGCCCTTGTGTCCGTCCGTGCGTCCGGCTGTCCGAAACATGTTGCCGCGATAAGGTCGGAACTGCTGGACGGATTTTCACAAAACTTGGCTCAAGTATGTATAAGCATGTGAGGTTAAAGTTATTAGATTTTGGGTTCAGAAGGTCAAAGGTCAAAGGTCAAAGGTCACAGGACCAAAAAACTTGTTTATATTAACGTTTGTTTGTATTGAACTTTAGATTGATACAGACATCCAATGACAAGGGAATTCAACAAAATATTAGAATACATGATAACTCCTAGTTTTCTGTACAATAAAGCAAAAATAATAATAGATAATATTCATCCAGCACTTACATGTAGTAGCATTTAAAGCACTTTTGTATGTTAAAACTAGATAATCATTATACTGCTCACGTTATGAGCATAGATATGCATACTAAACAAGGGAACAATCGCAGAACAAATGTATGCATTTCTGTATATTATTTAGTGTGATACAAATTGTACTTCTAAATATAGCATTTTATGCATTTGTATTTTTGCTCTTTGATTAGACTTTTCTGAAAATAGTTTTCTAGGTTAGTGTACACACTGGACAATGTGTAAACCTATTCAACCATACTGTATATATATCTGAGTTGATTTGAAAGCAACAATACAGTACACTCACAACTCTGAACACTGATTTTCTCTGTCAATAATCATAACCGATTCTGCCAACAACCATACCACACAGAAGTCATATTTCTGGACCTGTTAAAACATCACATCAGCATAGTTCACTTTTTTTCTAGGCTTATTTCTCTCTTATAGGATTAAAATTTGTGCCCGTTTCTTCCGACGGAAGGTAATGTAATATTAGTGTAATATATATATTCCTTTTTCCTAGTACAAAAGTAATTATAGAACTATCTGTACAATAGTTGGAATCCAGCTTATTAGTTGTTGTTATGTCGGCAAAACCTCCAACAAGCTAGCAGGCTGTCAAGAACAATCTATGCATAGAGTAGACATAAAATTTGATGCAACTTTTATCAAACCCACATATTGTGAGGAATATCTCTGGCATCAAACTTCTTACGTCATATATTTTTGGACATATATATGTCATATGTCATATACAGTCTAACCTCGTTATAACAAGGTCGTTGAGACCAGAGGAATTGCCTCTTTATATTGAAACCTTGTTATATCAGGGTCAAAATACAATAAAATGCAAAGAGTTGGGACCAGGAAAATTACCTTGTTATAACGAGAGTTCTTAATATTGGTGCTCTTTAAAACGCGGTTTCACTGTATTTGTAAAAAGTATACATTTGTAACATGCCTCATTTTTGTCTCGCCTGCGTAGCAGAAATCGAGACATAGGCGCCGCTTTTTCCGACGGCGGCGGCGACGGCGACGGCGGCGGCGACGGCGACGGCGTCAACAATTTAGAATTGCTCTAAATCAAAAACCCCTTGCCCGATTTTCATCAAACTTGCACAATAGGTCCATTGGGNACCATGACAGAGAGAAGTCATATTTCTGGACCTGTTAAAACATCACATCAACATAGTTCACTTTTTTTTCTAGGCTTATTTCCATCTCATAGGCTGGTTCAATTAAATAAATTCATGTATGTTTCTTTCCAAGAAATGTAGTCTTAAATGGTATTCTTTTCTCCTTGTACGAAAGTGATCTTAGAACTGCATGTACAGTGTACGAACAATTGGAATTCAGGGGCTAATTGCTTGAAATGGTCTTAGCCATCCTCTTCGTGCTATTGACGTCTTGATTTCTTGTGCCATCCTCGTAACATACATGTAGACATTCGCGTCGATACGACTATGTTAAGAGGGTGACGCAAGAACTTAAGACACCTTAGCATGAAGAGGATAGCTAAGACCATTCCGAGCAATCGGCCCCTGCTTGCTTGTATTAGTTGTTGCTATGTCGGAAACTCCTCTGACAAGCTAGCAGACTAACAAGATTAACCTTAACTTAGTGCATAGAGTAGACATACAATTTGATGCATCTTTTATCAAACCCACATATTGTGAGGAATATCTCTGGCATCAAATTTCTTATGTCATACATGTAAATTTATAGACATATATATGTCATATGTCATATATTTGTAAAAAGTATACATTTATAACATGCCTCATTTTCTTAACTTCTTGTGAGACTCATTGGCCTTCACATGTTTTCATATTGCATGCGAGTCATTACTGTTGCAAGATATAAACCCTTTTCTGACAGTGTGTTTCAGCTATGAGTCAAAAAGCCTGAATTAGGGCCAAGGCCTGTAGGCTCAATTTGTCTCTAATCAAGGAGAAACGTGGCACATATTGCAAAAAAAATAGTCACATATTGCATGTGTATGTACAATGTACTGATGTGTGTTTGAGCGATATGTGTATGTTTTTTGGGGGGTGGGGTTGCTATAAATGTACATGCATTACACCCCTTCCAATGGATCAAAATTTAAAAATGTGTCCAGATCTCATAATTTTTGTGTGTGTTTGTATTTCCATACTGTTCTTTGCAATATTATCATTGATTGGTCCAGGATCTAGGGGAGGGGTTGCTTTCCGTGTAGGGGCCGAGCTGCGATCAGTCAACAAGCCCCTCCCCCATTGAATTAAATCACATATAAGATAGGAGCAAAAATTTGCCCCAGCCTCTTTTGGCACTGGGCCCCCAAGTCTTGAAATATTAGATAACCCTTTCTTCATTCAAAATTATTGTTTTCGATAAAATTGTTGGGCAACTTGATTAAGGCATAAATATTCAGAAATGAATGATAAGAGCCTGAAAAATTCTCTCTCTCTCCCTCCCAAGTCCATTCTTCTCTGCGAACTACCTTTGTTGCCAAGTGAGTCTTCTGTGCTCGACCAAATGGGGCTGTGATTCCGTTATCCCGATGGATCACAAAAAACACAGAAAGACCAAATCAAGACTGCATTTATAATACACATGCCTCCGATCCAGAAACTGTGTGCTTGGTTTATGGTCCATGTCAGCCAATAGCTGGCCTTTAGCAGTTAAATTGCTTGTAATTGATATGAATTGTGCTCAGGCATGCATTGCATTCCAACCTTCTTTCAAGCTGAGTATATTACTATTCCTTTTTAATTTCCTGAAGAAATAAAATGGTCGTCCAAAAGGGGCTGTAATATTAAGAAGAGACTCGTTCTGTGCTAGCCATTGACTATTTAGAACCCTTTTTACATGATGGTCCTTTACACCACGACTGTCCTGTTGAGCCTACGTGTATGCTTGCTGATTATATGCGGTGCACCCTTAAAGTGAGATATGCTCTCGACCCCACAATTTTTTTTGGCTATGAATTGATGAGGAAGGAATGTTAATCAATGGGGCTAATGAATACAGTGTATGTTAGGTTTCGTGATGTTTTAGTNTGAATACAGTGTATGTTAGGTTTCGTGATGTTTTAGCTGGATTGTACTCTGATAAGAATAAGTGTATGGAATAAGTTGTATATCTAAAAAAAAAAATGCTAGAATCTGGACTAGTTATTGTATGATGGGGTCACATTAATTCGCATACTTTTTCTAAAGCATTTTTGGATCGTGGTACTTAGCAAAATATATCTTGTGAAATACAAAATTATTTTCAAAAATACTGGTATGAAATGAAACTAGATGTTTTAGGCTTCAAATGTTTCCAAAAATAAAATTAATCCACGAAAGAATCACGGAGATATCGCGATATCTAAATTCGATTGACAAAACGATCGCATCGCTCCATGCTGGAAAATGGCGAGAATTGTCAACAAACTGTGTCATATTAATTCGTAGGCCCCGTTATGAACAAGATTTACCATAAAATTGCTTCCATCTAAGATGCAAAATTTACAGTAGCTTGACCACAAAATATCAAGGAATCGAATAGTATGTCTGCTTAAATTTGATGATTTCTGTCTGAAAATTGGAAGGATTCACTTCAGTGTCGCGAGACCCGTGTTTTTCTGCAAATTCAAGCAAATCTGCCGATCTTTTGGCAATATTTTCATTGTTTTTGGTCCTTTTGCTAAGAAAATTTCCAATTTAGGCAAATAAACAACGCTCTTTACGATGGTGATGTTAGATTTGCAATATTTCATAGATTTTGTAGAAATTCATAAGATGTACGAATTAATATGATGCGCGAATTAATGTGACAGCACCATACAGACTTAGCTTGCTTGAGGTGAGAAACGTACCCATTCACATAAGAATCACAGCATTACATTTTGGGCTTGGAGTTCACAGACATAGATTTGCTCCATTTCAGGGGAATCTGAGTAGGAAGTCATTTATTACATGGATTCATTCACACTAGAGTTATACAGAGCAGAGTTGGCCTGATAGTATGATACAGTGTGTCAGC
>BQKZ01000925.1:71956-85672 GCA_036244855.1 Temnopleurus reevesii
GGGGGTAGGGGGGGACACCAATCTCCCGGCATAATGTTCCTTTTTATTTTGCTGGAGAGCGGTCGTGAATCGTTAATCCCTCATGGCGTGATACATTACACGTATACATAATAATAATGATAATGAACAGCTTTTATATAGCGCTTATCAACTCATGAGAATTCCCTAAGGGTTCTACAATTGCAGCATTATTACCCTGGCTTTAGCCCGGCAGCCACCATGTAGCGCACTTGGCGTTTCAAGGAATTAATATTCCTACCAGGTACCCATTCACCTCATCTGGGTTGAGTGCAGCACAATGTGGATGAATTTCTTGCTGAAGGAAATTAACGCCCTGGGTGGGATTCGAACCTACGACCTTCTAGTTGAAAGGCGAGAGTCATGACCACTACACCACGGCGCCTCCACATTGACCCAATGCATCCCCAAACTGCAAAATCTCCCGTCCTTAAGGAGAAAGTACCCTAGTGTGTGAACAGTAGCCCATGCCATGGGAGACTAGTTTGCAAGCACATACCCTAGACTTTCAGTGTGTGCATGTGCAGATCATGATACAGGGTGTGCATATTGTATGACTACATCACACACATACAGCATCGCTCTACCCTCAGTCTAGGAGCATGCAGACACACAATGCATACCCTGTATCATTCTCTGTGTGTGCGCACAACGAAACCCAAGGATCTGTTCTGGCAGACTAATGTGAGACCATGTTCTAGCATTATGGTCTAGCACCCAGGACACACACCCAATGGATACTGGTTCACGGTCACGAAAAGTAATCTATGGTGGATTTCAAAACCAGTTTAGAAGGCCATTGAAGTATATTTTCATGATTCTGACAAGTGTCCAACTGGTTTCCATTCAATTACTTTATCATCACTGATGTGAACGTGTCTACCAATGTTGATAAACAGAGTAATGATTTGCTTCGGAATGATTTGATTTGTTAAATTTAGCCCTTTTGACAGTTCTCATACAAAGCAAATCGTGCAAGCTAAACAAATGAATGAATTGATTTTCACAAATTGTAAAGCAGAATTGTGAAAGCGCCGTAAGCACATACTATTAAATGTTAGGGAAGTAAAATGCACTATATTCCTTTTCTTTATACTATGCTCCCAGCGCATCAACTTGTTACATTAATTCACTCTGTACTTTACAGTTACGACATTTGTAAATTCCTTGTGGTTATGAATTAACAATTTAATCCACCTACACGCACTTGTTCTTACAACTAATCAGTTCTAAATGTAGATTAGAGTGATGACTATTTATCTATAAGATACTGACGTCAATTAGTAGAATTTGCTATATTAAAAGTCCTGTAACTGAATTTGGATTTATTGACATTAACAAAAGCTTGACTAATACACCAAATTAGTGTAAATTCATAGAATATATTCCTGGCTTTGACTAAAAATATATTAAGTTTGTTTCTTATTTATAAAGGGCACTTGATTGACGCACTTTTGATGTCACATAGCGGTCTTGTTTATTCTCAGTAATATTTAGGATAAATAGTACTACATGTATTACTGGATGTTTATTTAAAATCAGTTTAGATTTCATGGTCCATCGGCCATTGTTGTATGAAACCCTTTCTCCAATTGAATTGAGTGATTAGCGTAGGCATATTGGTGCAGAACATAATTTGATTTTAGTACATGTAACTGCAAGTTTATTTCGCTGTGTGCTGACAAATTACAAAATTGTTCTGAATTTTCAAATGTATTTGGCCACTTTTTATAGAATCATATTTGCACTGATACTGCAACTTGAATAATTCGGCATTGTTTATGGCTTGATCGATCCTAATGCTTCGCTAAAGTTTCAGTTCCCCAGTGTTTATGCTTCTGGCCCCGGAGAAGTGTCGGAATATCATGGGGTGTAAGCTATTGTAGGTTTACAATAGCTTACCAAGTGTAAGCTCCGGACATGATTGTCTGCGAAGTTGCTCATCACTCAAGTGGGAGTCTGGATGACTCGATGCCCCAACTCTTTCTCTCAAAAACGATCTTTGGCAAAAAATATTTGCTGTATGTGCTTTTTTAAATATGCTATGAGACATGTTCAGTTTAGTAAATTCAATATCTTGAAAAATAGAAATTTGTAAGATATGGATTGTTTATTGGGGGTTGTTTTATGTATAATAACAACCTGGAACTTATTATTATTATTATTTTTTTTTTTTTTGGGGGGGGGGGGNTGGATGCTGGAATTCACATGCTTACAGCATCAATCTCCCGCTTACGTCGAATGGTTAATTTATATTTTGGATGATAACTTTTCACAATTCTTAAAAAAATTAGTAAACTAACATTAGATTGTTATGTGTTTAGCCATGTCTTCCAGATTAATCCTTCGTTAGAAATTTATCACAACTCGCACATTTCACTTCACTCTCAAATCGTATTTCAGAGTACCACATCTTTGAATTGATAGGTTTTTCGACAATTATTTTAACTTCATAAGATACAAGGAATTCCTTCAACCTAGCCTGTCATCTTTTCTCCAAGATTACAAAAATTTTTTCGAGAATTAAAAAAGAGTCAATATTTGAAAAGTTTAATGCTAGTGTTTAGTAATCCATTGTCCACAGTTTCTCAATGTTTTCTATCAATAGAGTCTGGATAATCTTTATTTTTGTTGTAGCATTGTTTAATTCCCAAACTGTATGAATATGCATGGATGCATGTGGCTATTGATTTTATGTCCATATCCCATATTTTTCTGATGAAATTTAGTGGGAATTGTATGCTTTAACCAAGCCAGTGTGTTTGTGTTTTTGGTTGTTTTTATTAGCTGATAATAATCTGTTTGAGTTTGATTCAGTAGTGTATCCATTCTCTATTGTTTTAGTGGACTTAAAGTAATTTTCGTTCACTTTTTTTTTTATTTCTGAGATTTGTGAAGTTAAAGCCGCCCTGATTTTTTTTCGTTAAATCAAGTATTTTGTGCTGGAGTATTCAATTTTCATTACACAATCATGTTTGTCATTTTATTCAGGCATTTAAAATTCTATACTTTCATTCATTTTCCTGTGTGTGTGTAATGTTTTTTACACCCATTTTTTTCTCTGTACGTTCTCTGTACATTCAGACAGGAGTTTTAGGATTCCAGACAAGCGCCCCCTGTTGGTAACAAACAGAAATCCTCTCTTTCTCGCCGGGCAACGGAGGGGAAGGAGGTATGATGATGGCTAACAAAAATTCTGGTTATAGCCTTGCAGCCCTACTAAAACACCATGGCATGCCTTTATATTTATATACATCCTCTTTTTATTGTTTTATTTTTGTTACTTCTCTCGGTCATGAATTTCCTTCTCTTCCCCCTCTTCGTTCAAAACTGAGTTTGCCTGCAACTAACACGATCATGTGCATGGTTGGTCATTCCTCTATCCCAATTCAGAATACCTTCTTCTACACGTAACATAGAGATATTACGTAGAGAATGTTCCCCCGTGTGATTTGCATTTCAGTCCCACGCATCGACTTTGATGTATGTGCATGTGTACGTCCCAGCACCCCGTGATACCCAACCGTGGGACTTGATGACTAATTACGTATGTGGCATGGAGCCGTTGCCCCAGTCCATTCCGTGGGAAGAGCGTGTAATTCAATGACAAGTGAATTAATGTAGCATTGACAAAGGAATCTCATTGATGAAATTCAAGGCTCTAGTAGTTTATGATGAGGCTAAATTGGCTGTTATTTGTATGTTGTGTGAATAGTTCCAAAAATGCGGAAAAGATTTACTGTATTTAAGATAATGATAGGGATAATGGTGATGATAATGGCAACAATATCAATAATAATATGGTAGTAACTATAATAAATAAATATCATGACAATATTACGAGGGGTTTATCTTGTAATGAATGAAACAAAAAGGGAGAAGTGAGAGAGATTTTAAGAGAAAAACAGAGAAACAGTGTTGAAAGAAGAGATGTTTAAATAGAAAAAGATACCACCAATATACTGCATGTTTGATAATCTCAATATTTCTATTACATATGTATTCTTTATTATATTTCTAATATAAGGTACATTTAATCAGACAGAGATATAATGTAGGCCTAACTACTGTATGCACAATTAGATGATAATATAACAATGCCACAATATTACATGTCCATCATGTTTCTCGGCACTTTTAATAATTGGTAGGGTAATGTATGTTTAATAAAGCATGAGCATGTAAATATTGATGTTTCATTTTATTTTTTTATTCTGACTTGTATATCCTATTTATCATATAATAATCACAAAAACCATCATCTTTTTATTGCAAGCAAAAACAAACAAACTTCAGATTTTTTGCTGCTAATTCATAATAAGCAATTATTAATTCATTCAGACCAGGAGATTACCATGAAAGGTTTCATATCTTGACACACTTCATGTCACTAATTTGAAAATAGCACTAATCGTCTTTAACAAATTCTCTTTGATACCTCTTGAAATATGCTATTTCTGTTCGTAGATTTCTATTTTAAAACTTTTAGAAACAAAATAAATGAACATGGAATGAATGATAAAATGGCTCATCTGAAAAAATACTATCGCTCCTTTTGCAATCGACTGGCATTCGCAGAGAAGAATATGAACCAGATATGATTAATTCTTTTTGTGGAATTTTTGTCTGTTTTTCCATCTTTTCTTAAATCTTTCCCCTTTCATTTTCCTCTTTTCATGTTTGAATCTTTGTGAATGTACTTCATTATCCATATTTGTGTTTTTGTTTTTGTGGTTTTTGTGTCATTTTCATGTTTGTTCCTTTTTAAAAATTTACATATTGATCTAGTGCATGCAGAGATGCCAACATTTCTTGAATATGCATGAGGCAAAAATAGGATGTGAAAAGGGAAACAGTTGAACAAGAGTAAACAAGAGTTAAGTCACCAGCACACCAAACACGGCACGGCACAACGGCACGGTATTTACGCGCTATCTTGGTTGTTATTGGCCAGTGCGCTCCTCCGCGCAAAGGATGTTTAACATTTGACCAATCACAGGGGAGATGTTGTGTAGGCACCATGCCGTGCTACCGTGCTGTCTTTGGTGTACGCGGGCCTTAAGAGAAAACACAGCAATAATAAACATATTCTCAGCCATTGATGTTTGGCAAAAGCTTTGAATTCTGACACAATAGGCATCTCTGCAAATGTATGCAATCTCCAAAAATGACCAGTTGCACTTGCCTCATATAGTTTGCCACCAATGGCCAAATTTTCTTCAAATACATATAAAAATTCTCCAGACTCTAATCTTTGCATTGTTATTTCTCAACTTTAACTTTCACCCAAAATAAAATTTTAGAATAAATTCAAAATTGCACAACTTGTATTGAGGTATCATGGTGATGGGGTCACGTTATGTATTTTTTTACAGCAATTTCTTCAAATATCTGTACTTGAACCATTTTCACATCCTCTGTTCTGTATATATTTACACCTAACCATTTAGATTTATTCATTTTTTGTTTATCATTAGATTTTGTGTATAGGTGCATTCACATTCTGGTCAGATAAACATTGTGTACATTGTCATACATATATATGTGTTCTAAAAATTAAGTTAGACCAGTCATGATTATCCTTGTTTTATTTAATTGATTCATACCATTTGATCCCTTGAATTGAAAATCTTCTATTTGATACATGTACATAGAACCACGGTTGCTATGGATATAAGATATCAAGCAAAGACAATACAGATATCTCTTCTCGTCTGATTAGAATCTCACGATATATTCTTTGAACAGATACTGTCATTTTTCAGGCAATTCTAAAGATATGTATTGTTGTCTCCTACAATGTCAGGGTTCGTNGATATATTCTTTGAACAGATACTTTCATTTTACAGGCAATTGTGCTTTTAAATTATTTCCTGGATTTACCCATTCTAAAGATACGTATTGTTGTCTCCTATAATGTTCGGGTTCGTGTTTGCTCAAATTGTCTTTTGAAAGCTGTGGAGGAGCACAGCTTGCTCTCAGCACATGTATTTTGATCTTTTGAATGTACAAGCTACTTATGTGTCGTGTTGCTTCCGGGGTTCTATGTGACTGGGGCATTAGAGCAAAAGTTTGTCATTTAAGGGACCGAGCAGAACTCAAGAAGAAACATTGATACATGACGTTTCGGTAGATCTGACTAACTCGTCCTCAGGTGAGGAAAACACAAGCTGTTAGAGATATCCAGCACTCATAGAAAACCTGAGAGGTGAATGCATTAAAAAGAAAACGCATTTTATATTGANATAATTAAGCCATTTCTAGGTCGTTTTAATTAAAACAAACTATGAACATGCTCTAATTTACTATTGAAAAAATGCATTATGGTAATAATTTTACTGCAGCTCGCAAACTAGTTAAATATCTGAAGCGCCCTCCTCCCAAAACTAGTCTTTCCCTTTAAGGGACCGAGCAGAATTTAAGAAGAAACATTGATATATGATGTTTCAGTAGATATGACTAACTCGTCCTCATGTGAGGAAAACACAAGCTGTTAGAGATATCCAGCACTCAAAGAAAACATGAGAGGTGAATGCAGTAAAGAAGAAAAGCATTTGATATTGAAATATTATTCTTTATTGAAATATTATTCTTTATTGAAATATTATTCTTTATTGAAGAATAGAATATGAAAAAAGATGTGGATTTTCTGAAGTTTGGGGGTGTGCAGAGTATGAGAGTACTACCTTTCTGCTTCTGAGCTGCTGAGCAGACATAGGCAATGTAAATAACACTATTCAAAAGGACAAACAATGGCACACTTTGATTTAATGGAGGAGGACATGAACGGGAGTCAACATTGTCCCGTTTGCTCGCTAATGTTACGTGGTAATGCACCGTATCGTTGATGTCATGTTGACCAAGCATTTTTCGGCAAATAGTGGCGGGTGAATTTCGTCGTCTTCTGAGGTACGTTCGTACTTCGATTACACGGACACTTACAGTTGGAGGGAGTGTGGGGAGGCGTGGATGCTAGTCTGTAATTGCAGACTTTATCGAGGCATTTTTGGGCAATGTTTACTTGTTTAAGCAACCAAATCCGAAGCAAATTCCAGCTTAGCCAATCAGTGCCTTCCTTTGATACTTTGCGTACAATCTGGTACCTTTGCTAAATTTCTTCTAGACAGAGTCATTCCTTCCAATTGGTTACACTAAATAAACTACAAGGATTTGTACTTATTTTGAGGCTATGTGGATGTGGATGTATGCTAACTATTTTTTTTTAATTTTACATTGTATTGAAAACAGAATCTTGTCTGTTGAAACAGACTTTGTGCTATAATATGATTTGGAATAACAAATACGGAGTATCAATTTTCTCTCTTCCAAACACGGCTTATTTGCATTGATGCGTGCGTTTCGGATAACAGGATGTTCTTAGTTTTTACTTTCTCTTAAAAAGTGGTAACATTGATGCAAGTTCTATGAGCGTTCTTTGTTCATTTGAATTGAATTGAATTGAATTGAATTGAATTTATTTATTATCCAATAAAACAATATAGATAACATGGTATTGTATAACAAAGATATAGTACTTAAAGCATAAAGTTAACAGGATAAAGGAAACCAGAAAATAGCAAAGAATCTGTGTATTTCAATCAGAAATGACAATGGCAAAGAAATGTCCAATGTATTTTTTTCTTCCAAAATGAACAACATATAGAGGATTGTCACTACAGTCTTACCATAAAAGGGCAATTAAAACAAATTATAGACGCATTTGCATCTTAAGAAATTTCCATTGAACATACTATCAAAATTCTATTCTATTTTGTTAAAAAACCTTCTTTTACGAAAGGAAGAGAGTGAGAGCAATTCTAAAATTCCCCATGTCCCTCGTGAGAAGGCGTAGACACAGAGAGAGAGATAGAGATAGAGGAGCAAATCTTGGCATCATCAACCCAATTAAGGTAGGGTGGGGAGGTAACCATGGAATCGGTTTAGAACGAGGAGGAAATCAGCTGAAATATTTTTAAAAGATCAAACCTTCATAGAGAAAAGTGGAGAATATATGTGGATGAAAACTATTGCGATACACTGATAGTCTTTGACCATAGACAATCATGTTTTTTTTTGCCTTAGAGACACTGTCACACATTGCAGTTGCACAATTTAAAAAATTCTCAAACCAAGCTGTCTGTCCTATCTAAATATATTCAGATAGATGAAAAATCAACAGAGGATCAAATAATAAAGAAAGTTATTCATGCACTATCAAGATATCTATGTACATTGAATTAAAGCGTCAGGATGACGCATTAATTCCTGTACAAAGCCCCTGAAGGCGACGTTTTAGATTATCGCTTGTTTCAAGCACTAAACGTTGATTTTAAAGCCTAATATTTTCCCAGTTTAGTTTATATGCACTATCAACCTGTCAGATAACCTCTAGGATCTGACAGTTGGGAATTTTTTAAATGAAAACAATGTTAAACAATGGCTTTAACTTTCATATATTCATTTAAGTCGACACATAGCTAGAGATCGAGTAGGTCAGAGATAGAATAAAAGGGAGAGATAGAGAGAGAGAAAAAGAAAAAGAGAGGAGCGATACAGTAGGTGGCGTCACAGACCAAAATGAGTCGGGGGTGGGAAGGTTACCGTGGAATCAGTTTTAGAATTAGGAGGAAATCAAAGTGAATAGGCACTCAATAGAATATGTGGTGTGTCAACAAATCACAGGCACATAGGAAAGCATGCTCGAATGCTTGTCAGTTTCTCTCTTGCTCCGTCCCCGCCCTCTCTCTTTTCTTTTTTATTTTTGGTACGAGCAAATAGATAGATGGTGTTAATTTGATGTGAATTCAGGGGAATAATTTGAGGCAGCAAGTCAATTATTGCTTTGACGTGTTTGGAAGACTGGAAATTGTACTATGGGATGGCTACTGTCCTGTGTATATTTTTCCTCCTCTTCTCTCTGTCATTCTCTGTCCCTCTTTTTGACCAGTACTAGCTACCTGACTTGTCTCGCACAGCCGAGATGGAAATGTCAGGCATCAGAATGAGGGATTTGTCGAGACATGTGAGAGCCAGTGGTTAATACACTTAGATGTATTTGTCTGACTTTAGATGTTGGAATGTCAGAATGTATTTGAATTACAATTTTCACATTTATGTATTCCTATCAAAACACAAATTTTGCATTTTAAAGGAAATGTGAATAAGTTTGAAATCCGCAGTTTCATACAAATGTTGATTTTTAAGAAGAAAATTATTGTATGTATTGTATAATACTATTAAAGATGGATGATGATAATAATAATATTAGTCCACTTTCCATCCTAATTAGGTGCTCAAGGCGGTCAGAGCAAATCTTTTTGAAGGTTTGGCCTACCAAAGAAGTAATGTTTATTTATCGCAAAGAGAAATATCAGAGAAATATATCAAATAAGTTTAAAGAAAATTTAGTTACTTATTCTGACCGTTCCATTACCATAAAGGAAATTCATTTATTTGTGTCACCTGTTGTACCAATCCACAATGAAATCCTTTTGAAAATGCTCTTTCTGACCCTTGAATGCAAAAGTGATTTCTTAGTATCAAATTCATGTGTTTAGATTTATCCATGAGTGGAACCCACCAAATAATTTCCATAAAGATGAGGAAATCAAATTTCCTCAGGCTGATGGATTGATGCTGCTAATCAGAAAAAGATCTCGTATTTATCTCATTCCTACCGGGATACGTCCTGTCAAGACAAGTTATGGCAGTACGGATGCAGTGCTTTCATTAATGCAAAAAGCGATTTGATTGGAGGCTGTTAAGCATTTTCCATTTTTATATGCATTATTTGCTGGTAAGGGTTGACTTGCAGACACATGGGATATGGTTATTTCTGCATCATATCTATTTTTAGAATTTCTTTGAAATTTATTTTTGTGAATTACACCGACAGTCACATCATGAACACTCCAAAATAAAGTTCATTTGACTTGATGTGGTTTTTAAGTAATTATGACACTTTGGTCTGGAACGGTTCCACAGAAATCTACCTCAAGATGTATTTATAAAAAACCCAGAAACTCATTAACCTTTTCAACAAATTAAAGAACTTCCCATAAAGCAATTTTCCAGCAATTCCTATCACTTATCTGGTTAAGTTTTATGTAAAAAAAAAATCATCGTGATCAATCAAGATATGAATGAGTAACATACTTCAAAGGAAACTGTCAATTTCCAAAATGGCATTTACTTTTCTTTGTTTTTCGCTTGTCAAGATGTATTATTTCCAGTCTACTTCCAAATAATTTGCTTTTTATTATAAATCAGCTACATTTTTCACACATATTAAAACATTAAGAATTGTACGTTTCATTGAAGTTTGATGCAGAATGTTTATAATATGTGACTCAGCATTGGATGAAGTGTAAGCATTTCGACCAGCGTAAAAAATTTCATGGGGGAGAAGAGCGATGAGCCTGCAAAACCTTAAAAATAGCGCCCATGAGCTAAAGCATTGCCTAGGGGCTGTTTTCAAGATGAATATATAAAGAGAGCCCTCCTAAAAATATATTTTTCCCTGATTCCGTTCCTGACTGAAGCATAGAACAAAAGTTATCATTAATCATATTAATGGGTTATTGCACACAGTAATTGACATTGACTAAAAGCTCTATTTTAAGCCATTTAATACTTAATCACCAGATCAGTAATTGTCACATATTTCAATGGTTCAGAAGTTTAACCATCTGCCCATGGGCTAAATTTGGGCAATGTTTGTGAGTCTTCTGTTCCGCTATCTAGAGTGTGTCCTAATTAGCGACTTGGCAAGTACGTGTGGGTAGGAAAGTATAAATATTAATTAGACTCAGAACGTGGTGGATCGTGGAGGGATGATGTCGAGTGAATAAAGGTCTTCTCCATGATCCTCAGCAGACTACCGTTCTTCATATAATGTGATAGCATGGAAACATGATCCTTAGGGTGCACAAATCATAAAGAACCACTAGACAGTAAATTCTATATGTGGGACTGATGAGATGATATTTGGGGTGTGCGTAGTGGTGATTTATTTTTCTCAGAATGCAATGATGGAATGAAATACATACTCTGTATTTTGCTTTTTTTATGTAAAACTTTGGTAATGGTGGAGAATCTGAATGGATATACTGTGCGGCAAACAGCATACTTCTATTCAAATTGACTATTGTTGAATGGATCCACATAAAAATTCAAATCTGTTATATCATGTTACAATTAATTAATCAAGAACTTTTTATAGATTTGTTTAATAGTAGATATGGAAATTGCCAGGGATATGAAGAAACTTTAAGTTGCTTGTTGCAGAATAAGACAAAAATCAAATATGAATGGAATTGAAATAATGTGGAGAGCTGACAAATGTAATTACTTATGGACTCAACTCTTATGTGAACCTTAACTTATGTCTTCATGCAACAATACCTATGGGCTACTGTCACTTCTCTTTCACTTCTGTTATGCTTCAAAGGCATAAAGATTGTTGGTAATCCATATCTAGCAAGTCTGTGGGTTCCCCACAAGGACTTTAATCCACTTCTTTTTTGCAAGGCAAGCATTCAAAGTTGTAAAATCTCTTTATGTTTTAGAATTCAAAGTAGCAATTCTGTTTTGCCACCCCTAATGAACCTCAACCAGCGAAGCAACCATCGTAGCCACAGTGACGTGAACGTCTCTTGTGGTTCAAACATGTGCGTATTGTTTCTCAATAATGTAGTATTCCTAGAAGAAAAGTATTTTATCATATGAGATATTTTTAAAGTGGATTGACAAGCTTGATTATGGTTGATTTATGAGAAGAAAAGGTTTCCCAACATTTGTTTGATACATGAATGTACCTTCAACATAGACAGTTTTATAGTGTGTTTTTTTGCAAATATTTGTCTAGTCCTGCGAATACAGTCCACAGTAAATTGTGTCTTTTATAGTTTCGGATTACTAATGAATTTTTTGATGGCACACACAAGGCATCAGTCTTTTTTTAAGGGGGGAGGAAGTGAGGGAACACAGATGTCAACCAAAACGAGTCTTGCTTACTTTGTCTATCCTCTTAAATTGCTTCATAAAGGTGTACGAAGATATAAAGATGTCTGTTAATGCTGAATGTCATTATACCATCATGCATCGCACTTGTCTCCATGGAAAACATTCAATTGACCAGTGGCATTGTTTATTCATAACCCTCATTTGCAAAAAACAAATTCTTTTGGTCTTTTATGACACACCTACCAAATCATATGGCATATTTGTGTTGATTTCTATTTTTTCCTTCCTTCCGACATCTATTAAGATTGGTACCTCATTCAAATGTAATTGATAAAGAATACGTTTTTTAGGGGTTATTCTTTAAGCACACCAGATGCTATACAGACTTGAGTCCTTCTTTCTCCAAGTTCTTGAATTAGTCTCGACTATCATCTTGGCATGACCTAGGTGCCGATTGGTCTTGGGAATCGTGAAACCGTAATTAGGCCCGACACACATTTCTGTGAGCGAGACGATAGATGTTGCGTAACTGATACTTTGAATTATTCACTAGACGGGCACAGCAGAGTTAAAAGGTGATGAGGAATTTAAAGAGGATTCCAACTCTCACATCGTAAAAAGTTGTAATTTGAGCAACATTTGGCTATATGTCTTCTGGAATGTTCGATTTTGAAGATTTGGTTAGGTTTGGATTGTTAGGAATGTTAAGCTGTGCACATGAATTAATTCTGGCTGTATATTCAGCTAGTTATTACAGCTAGTTGCTTACCTCATAGAGAGCATTATGTGGGAGCATGGGCAAAATGCCTGATTTTGCAACAGTTGCATGGCATCTGGGTTTCTCCATGCAAAATATGACAGAATCTTTTTCTCTGTTTGCAGAGTACTGTTTAAAGAATATGGGCAAAATGTATGAATGATAAAGCTTTTTGGGTATGGGTTGATTTGTGGCATTTTTATTATGATAGTATAAATAAAAATTTGATCTGAGTATTATTTATTTCTTAGCAGTGTCAAAGTCAGAGTTATTGATTGATAATTGATAAATACATCTTATTGGCTTTACATTAACAATCTACTTGCATTGTGTATCTTTGTTGTAGCATTAATTTACATCCAACACCTGCACCCTCTAAAAGTTAATAGGTCATTATTATTGATATAATAGATGCAAATCTGTTTTTGAATACAGGTCTCCCATTATAATACTGCATCTCAATTTACATGCATTAACAGCATACATGTATGACCAATTTGATCAATTTACAACCACAGCGAGCATCTACAACAAAACTAGTATGCAATCCATAGAGTCATTTGGGAAGAGTTAACATCCATAGGGGGTGTTGTTCAAAAGTTGCAATTGGTCGCAAGTTGCAGTTGATCGGAATGCGCCAATCAAAATCACTTTTTCATGCGCGTCTTTTTAAATGCGCGCACCACGCGTGGATGAAAATGCGTTTTACAATTTGCAAAGTTGCAGTTGATTTGCATTTGACTTTGAGCAACACCCCCTATGATTGCTATTAGGCTTGTAAAGTGAAAATCCAGTTATCAGCGAGCAAGGTGATACCGAACGCATATTGAAATCATACACCTACAGAATTATGCGCGCATGTTGAAGTGCAGCAATTATGGCAAATGTAATGATGAAATTCTGCAAAGTTGCAGTTGATTTGCAGTTGATTTTGAGCAACACCCCAATAGACGTATAGTGGTAATACTTTGAATTTC
>BQKZ01000925.1:89591-120919 GCA_036244855.1 Temnopleurus reevesii
CAATAGACTCATGTCCTTGGGTGGAAATACCGGGGCCTTTTTGCATCTCTCATCTTTGACATTTCAATCGTTTTATTAGCTTTGAGAGTTGTCTCCACAACTATGTGCAGTCAATTTATGTGATAAATTGGATGCCTTCGTTGTACAAGGAGGTCCTAAGTGAAAACGCTCAAATTGCCATCGATCATGTTTTGGAAATGTGCAGTTATTGTTGTACATGTTTTCAGATTTTTTTTGTAGTGTAATAATGAGTTTATCTTTGACATTTCAATGGCCATCTATCATGTTTGAGAAAAAAAACATGTATATATTATGCTGTTTATGGTGCAATAATTGAACCTCCTGTAAATATAGTTGGTATTATGCTACCTAACGCAGCAAAGGAGCCAGAAGTTGTCAATGTGGCATTTTTGACATCATTAAGTTGAGATTTTCGGGCTTGAATTGATGCCACATTGATTAAGTATAGATTCCGGTTGCAGGTACCATGCTTAGATTATGAGATTTTTGGGGAATGTATATATGTACATGTATATATATATAGTGAGAAATTGGCTTTCAAAGTTTCCCCTTTGTATGATTATTTGTGATCAACCTATAATCATTAATAATTTTGTTCATTGATAAAAGTGTTATGATCAAGATTAGTTCCCATATTGCATAATTTCATCCTGCTACTCTGACTCTCCGTAATTAGTAGGCATAATGTTGTCTTACAGCTATCTGTTTTATTCATTTTATATCATAATGTAAAGGATCCTTTACAGCTTACCTCACGGGAGGAGGAAATATACTTGTAAAGTTTTGCACTGCTACAGGGGACATGTGTGGAGAATTGACCTTTCTATGCGATTTCATGAATTGCAGATTTACTCCCAAGGAATGAAACAGTCCGGGCCAGTTTTATGCAACCACACGCAGCCTTTCAGCTCATAGCTTTTATTAGCAGCCGACTCCTAGATGAGATTTGAGCTTATTTTCTACATGAACAGCGTGTGTGGGAGTTGGAATGGCAAAGGCAATCATGGGTAAATGTGCAATTCATGAATAAAAGAGAAATGGGAAAAAAAAAGACAACGATGTACTCCATTGGATCTATTCTTCTGCATGCTTTTGTGAAGTTCATTGTACATATCTTGTCTCCTATATCAGACTTAAATGTCATCCTGATTATAAACACTTTTTGTGTGACGTAAATTATTTCTTTTTTTGTTCTGCTATTTTAGCTCTTATTTATTATTGCAGTAAAAGTGTGAGAATATAGCCTTTCTAATACATTTCCTATACAAGTACTTTATGTACTTACAAGCCCAGACATATTTCTACAGTGCATTGACTCTCAGTTGATTCATCTTCACAAATTACAAGCATCCTAGAATTTCTAACTATATCACAGATGCCAACCTTTAGGGAATATGCAATAGGCTGAAAATAACGTGTGAATAGCACATGAGATGAATTAAATGTTTGGTTACGAGAGAAATCGTAGCAATATTACCTATATTCGTAGCCATTCGGTTGGGTTATTCATTTAAACCGTTTAAACCATTTATTTAAACTTAATATTTCTTTGAACAAAAAAAGATTTACTATGAAGAATGTCATTTAGCAACGGTCAAATCACCAACATCACACCACCTTTCCCCAAGAAAGAATGCAAAGGACATCACAGGTCAATTCCATGGGTCAGGCGAAAGAAAAAAAATTGATTGAAAACCGACACTGTTTGACACCTCAAAAAGTTCCAACATGGTGTTCAGATACAATTCATTGGGGTAACCGATTGGTGTGACCAGTGTTATAGAGGTTACAAATATGAACAAGATTAGCCTTTGATCAAATTAAGCCCATAGAAAATGTTACAAGAGCAAATCACCAACATCGCACCACCTTTTCCCCCAAGAAAGAATGTATGAAACATCACAGGTCAACACTACAGGTCAAGCAAAAGTAGGAAGAAAGCAAAATTGATTGAAAACCGATACTGTTTGATGCATCGTGTCACACTCTGGTATTCTGGGTGGAAGTAGCCGTCCACCTACGCATTGCCAGAGGGCGTATATATTTCTCATAGCCAAGCGAAGCCTAAGTCTATCCAAGTGAAGTGACGACGAGTTGTATTTATTCCGTAAGGACTATTTACTCTGTTGTATATCTATTTACTCTGTTGTATATCTGTATATCTGTATCCCTCTGTATCCCTGTATCCCTGTATCCCTCTGCACCTCGGAATAGTTTAACTAGATAGATGGTGCATTACAAATGCTGTGTTTATTATTATTATTACTCATGAATATTTGTGAAGAAGAATTGTAATCATTTGTAGGAACAATCTCAGACATAACTGAGGGGGTGTTGCTCAAAAGTTGCAATTGATCGCAAGTTGCAGTTGATCGGTACGCGCCAATCAAAATCATTGTTTTGTGCGCGTCTTGTTAAATGTGCACACCACGCGCGAATGAAAATGCGTTTTACAATATGCAAAGTTGCAGTTGATTTGCAGTTGATTTTGAGCAACACCCCCTATGATTGCTATTAGGCTTGTAAAGTGGAAATCCAGTTATCAGAGAGAAAGGTGATACCAAACACATATTGAAATCATACACCTACAGAATTATGCGCGCTTGTTGAAGTGCAGCAATTATGGCAAATGTGAAGATGAAATTCAATAATGTTTCATTTAATTTTCATGATTGCAATAGCATTAATGCACAGACAAAGTTATTGGTAGAAACCGAGTCTCAGAATGTACGTTTAGTCTAGAGGTATACAATAAATGTAACTGATATAGAACTGTGACCTTTTGTAGGCAGGTTTTAAGAAGCACATAGATTGCTTCGAGGAATTTCATTACCGACAATGTGCTGGTGATTCATGTACTTCACCCATTTCTACGCTTGCGGTCAATTATATTCAATGCTGGAAAGAAATTGTTCATCACCATTTTTTCATGTAAATAATCCTCCGATACGATCATCGGATATCGTCAAAATACTTCAGCTGTTCCTCTTCCTGTCTTACTCCCACTGTTCACCCCTACGCCTCTCATAATTTCTCAAGTCGTACAGGTATGACTTTATTTACTCCAGTCTTTTATCGCCTGGCTTATCTCGGCGCCCCCACACCGCCCCCTCCATCTCGTAGTTGTTCTTTCCTTCCCACTCTGGTTTTTCCTCACTGTTATCTCCAATATCTTGGGGGAACTGAGCTTTTTGTTCCGATCTAGGTTATGTTGATTTCCTCGGAATCGATGTTGACTGTGGGGAGCATCTCATTTGCCATGTTGATAAAGGAAATTTACATCGCTTTCCTTCAGATTATAATATGTGTTGTATAACCTGCCTATGCAGGTCACGTGTCTAGAATACATTTTTTACGTTTCCTTGGATGACCACTATAGACATGTACATTGTAGAATTTTGTAGCAATTGATGTTATCTCTCTTAGATATGAAACTACTTCAGGAATAGAAGTTTGATGTATTCAATTCTAAGGGTCAGCAAATAAGGTCTTAGGCCTTTTGATGATATGTGTATTAGGAATTTAAGAAAATTCAGTGTTTACTTCCAAGTGTCTTTACTTAAACAAAATATAAACAAATATGTATTAAATTGTCTGAAATGGTTAGCAGCCCATCTTAGGTGTGCATAAAGTGATATGCATCTCAGTTACCCTCTTGTCATTTGTTGCACGCTTATCATTATATATTGCGCACATGAAATGCCCACACATTTTCTACCATCCACAAACCTCCGTCCACCAATTTCGAAAACCCGCTCATGTTGAATACCGCGCATATACTGTAGATTTATGGAGTTGGAGTAAATTCAAATAAAAAGAAAGTCGAGTTCTAGCCAGCTTTGTATTAAACATCAGGCACCTATATTAGCAAATGTGTGTGATAGATTTTGAAGAGGGTAAAGCCTCTTCAAAATATGAGCCCTTATTTTCAGTTTAATCCTTTCAGAGGAAGTTACCGCTATTTATGCTTTTACTATGCCATTGATTTTTGTGGAATTTTCAAGATATTTAGCATGCGAGAGTAATGCAAAATCTTAAATGGCTAGAATTAAGAAAAGACCCGAGGTGGTCTTGTCTTGTGTGAGTCACTGTGGCTGAGTCACATTCCAAAATCAATACGTCAGTGTGCAACTGATTAAAACTCATATCACCATGCGCAAATTGGCAACAGCAAATTGTGTTGAGATGGTGTGAAATTATCGATCATTCAAGCGTGGCTGATCTACAGATGTGCTGTGGAGTGCGATTCTGTTGGTTTTGGAATGTTTTCTTATCTTGCTTTTTAAACACGACACAGAAAATGAAATTGAATTTTTAACGGCATAGGATATAGATTGGAATTGGACATAAAACAATGTTTAATTTGTAGTTACATTATTGAATCCAGCAGTTATTAGCCCTTGAAATCAGTGCCTGCGTGAAAAATTATTCTACCAATAGCTTTTTTCTATTTTGTAGAGTTTTGTAGTGGAATAGAATCTGCGTGCCATCTCCATTTCCCAGCCTGACAACTTTTTTTTTAATTTGGCTCAAATTTTCAGATATCCTTTGGCGCTTCTATTTCTCCCTATTGTTATTTTCCACATTAAATGATGTTGTTAGAAATAATTAATCAAGTTAAACTTTTACTGACTTTACAACCCTATCAAAAAACGGTATTCTTAGGCAACCAAGCATTATATATTGGGGTCTTTATGCTATTTCATGAAATATGGAAGTAATTAAAGTTTCATTTGTTCAATTTAGATCTACAATTGCTCATCTGACCAAGCAGGGGCCATTCTAAATGTTTGAATAGGAAATTGCTCGTTTTTTGTCCAATTTCTTTCCCCCTCGATTTCATAGTACTTACTAAAAAAGCATCAAGGTACATCATTGTGTTGTTTACCGAGACGTTAAACTGATTTAGAATAGAACATCATTGAAGGAAAAGAGATGTACGGTGCTCATTATGCCAACCAGGGGCCACTCTAAATGTTTGAATAGGAAATTGCTTGTTTTGTCCAATATCTTTGCCTCTCAACTTCATAATACTCGGAGCATCAGGATAAAGCATTGTCTGTGTTTACCGAGACATTAAATCGATATGAAATGGAACATCATTGCAGGAAAGAGATTTACGATACTCATTGAGCCAATCAGGGACTGTAATATGCATGGCTGATTGCATGATATAATAAATCACACTCACAATGCTCGTATCAAACAAATCGGGAGGACGTCAACGTTCTTTTCAGGAGGAAGAAAAATAAAATTTGTCATGAGGCAATCAATGCAAGCGTTTTTCAACCTTTTCTGTTGCACGCTAATTTGAGCTGGTGAATAGAATGTTGAAAATTTGATTATGTGATTGCGATCATTATTATCATTTTATAAATATTTTTGTTCGGGGCATATGTACTTTGCGGGTCTGGTATGAAGACTTTAAGAACGACTTAACTCATGGCTGGTATCTGTAGATTGTGCTGAATTGTCGAGAATCTTATGCATATTACACTCCATGTGCTCCAGTCTTTCTTAAGGTCTTGCTAAAGGCCGGGTACACGAAACACGGCACGGCACCACGGCACGATTTTTATGCCATATCTTGGTTGTTATTGGTCAGCGCGCTCCTCCGCGCAAAGAATGCTTCACAATTGGCCAATCACAGGGGAGAAATCGTGTAAATACCGTGCTGTGATGCTGTGCTGTGTTTGGTATGCCCTGGCCTTAACTATAACTTTTGAATACCATGGGTCTAAATAACAATGGCTTAGTCCCAGGTTAAGTTGAACCTTGATATTGGCATATGGGCCACTGATAATGTGTTTTATGTGTAATATAGACTGATTTGTGGAACAAACACTTTTGTTGTTGTTGTTGTATGGCTTAATGTTGATGAATTTAGAAATTTGTCTTTCACTCATCTTGGTGAAATTCTGAAAATATTACCTCGTTAGAGAAAAGAAAGTCACAGTTCATTTTAGATCTGCAAAACCTCTGCAATTTCCTCTTTGTCGGCAAGTGCTCATGCACTGATGAGAAAATCAGAAAAGTTGTGAATGATTTCCATGAATTGTACGCCCACCTTGATGAATCCACCAACTGATTATCTAAACATTCTAGAAAGAACTCTCTAAATTCTTAAGGTTGAAAGTCAATCTAATAGATTATTGTCAGGGACCAATATAAATTTTGATTGAAATTTTCAATCAAATAAGATTTAATTTCAAATCTATTAGATTGACAATTTCAATCCAATTTGGATTGGTTCCTGACTACAATCTATTCGATTGACTTTTCAATCCTAGGAATTTAGAGAGAATGCAAGAATGTGAAATTAACAATTTTCAATGCTCTTCATTTTAATCTGAAGAAAGAAACCCGCAATAATATTTTTTTTCGACAGACTTTTCACCATTCTGATCACAATTGTTTTTTAAAAACTGCACATCAGATAAAGTTGATTGAATACTAGTATTTCTCAATTTCAATTCATCAAACTTATGAGGTATATTATCATGGGTGAGGTTAGATTTTATGCTTACATTGGGAATATTATGCTACATTTTTCCATTTATTGTACAGCCAAACCTGTATATAGTGACTACTGTCTATAGTGACCACCTGTCTATAGTGGCCACTTACATTGATTCCCTCCAGGTGAAAATGCATGTTATAGAACTTGTCTATAGAGGCCACCTGTCTACAGTAGTTACTTCTTCTGTTTTGCTTGGGGTGGCCTCTGTAGACAGGGTTAACTGTATTTTATAAGTATTTTATTTCGCCAAGTCATTTTCCAATATTTGAAAGAGTTATAAGTCATTTAGCTTATTTTTGTCTTTATTTTGGGTTAAATTCTATCGGTGGATAAGAAAGCAAGTAGATATGTTCATATCTGGATGTTTGGTTAAGTTCTACTGGTGGATAAGGAAGCAAGTATGATATGTTCATATCTGCACCGGATAGCACAAACATAATACATTGTATGTCGGACATAGCGTAGTTTCCTACCGAACTCGGAAATGTCCATGGCTTGTATTCATGCGGATGAATGCTTAATTCTCATGAATATTCTGTCCAATCTTGATGTCAATAATGATATTTATATGCTTCATTTCCTCAGGGTAGACACTTCATTTTTCTGAGCACTAAGACTTATTATTCCCTTGCTCTTTGGATTCAAATGAAAACACAGATTTCCTTTTTCTAGGTTAGGGCGGTACAACGCAGATAAGATTCTTGTTAAAGGAAATCGACATTATTACCTTGATATGAACCTTTGCCCTTATTAAATAATGTAATGTTTACCGACACGATTTTGTTGATTAATAATAGATCCACAGCCAGTATTGTATGATCCATATGTCGATAAGATGGAGTTTTTATATCAAATTAGATAACGGGTTTCCTTTGCCTGCAGACACACATATCTAATCTGGGGCCTGTAACATGAAAGAGATGCAATAAATCTTGCAATTAATTGTATCTCTATGGTACACATTTTGCCATAGACTTAACGATAAATATTCATTGTAAGTTTAATTGCATCTTTTGTGTTACAGGCCCCTTATCTCTTATCCAGACAGATGCAGTCTCCACGAATGCATAACATGTGGAGACGAACAGATTTAAATCATCTCGTTAGTGTTCATTAATGTTGGCGAAATGGAATCTTTTGAATGACGTCAAACACCATGGAATTAAGAAGCGAGACTTTATTGATTATTGTGACACATTCAATTAACTTATTTCCATTTATTCGTCTTGTAGGACGTGCTTGGACATTAACCCATTGTTTCAATCTATGGATTGCTTAAATTTTAAAGTGTTGACGTAGATGTTAAGATGGAAATGCAAATTAGTTTTATCCAGGGGTATGGACAGTAGAAGGACATACTTTTTAACTCTTTGGCTGCTGAGCTGTGGTATGCTGAATTAATTAATAAGAAAGTATTAGAAGAAGAGATGTAAGAAGGTACGTTATGATTCGGTCAAAGTTTGTTCTTTAACAAAGATGCCTATGCGATAATGATTATAATACCCATTTTTTTATATCATGCTTAACAAGTTACATCTTAACCTACCAAAGCTCAGACAGCATTATTATCCGGTCACTAGATTCATAGCTAGTTAGGTGTGTATATCTACACCAACCACACAATGGTTGTTTCCTACCTCTACCCAAATAGCATCTAGGTGAGAGTGGAAGTGTGGATGAATTTCTTGCTTAAGGAAACTAGTGCTGAGACGGGAATCAAACCCTCGACCTTTCTTTGTATTGTAGTCCAAGGATGTACATAGCTGCCAACCAGTACGGATTCCTTTCCACATTTCACCTCTATTACACATAGCAAGGGAGTGTTGAATTGAATAGATATTCAAGATCAGTTTACAGGCGAAGAAGAATATAAACCAACACACCTGTATCTCCCATAAAAATGCTTTTTTCATCCACCGAATGAATGTTTTGCTGCTATACAAAATGGCATACCTCTCGATCTTATAGATAGCTTCCAGATGCTTTCCAGCTGATGCCATTGATTCAAGGAGACAAAAAGGTGGTATTGTGGACATAACAATATCTTACTTAATTACTGATTGCCAAATAATAATGTACTCCAAAAGCAAGTAAAATAGGAGTAAAATACGGATTTCGGTTGGCAGCTCTGGATGAAGTCACTAGAATCAATGAATAAGATTTTTGTTTTCTATGAGTACCTGAAAAGCTGGGTGAGAGGGAAAATATGGACCTATTTCTTGCCAAAAGAAATGCATGACCTTATGATTTAAGTCCAGAATTTCAATGATTTTGAATGGCTAAAAATGAAATGGAAAACAAATGGATGACCTTATGATTAAAGTCCAGGATTTCAATGATTTTGAATGGCTAAAAATGAAGTGGAAAACAAATGCATGACCTTATGATTAAAGTCCAGGATTTTAATGATTTTGAATGGTTAAAAATGAAATGGGAAACAGATGCATGACCTTGTAATTCAAGTCTAAGGATATCAATGATTTTGAATGGCTAATGGTGATCAAAAGCAGCATGCAATAGATATGTTTTTTGCAACATACCCTCTAAATGCTTGGAATAACCTGTGTCCACTACGCAGCCGGCTGTGAAGTGACCGTTTTCAGTTACCAAGGGTCACGGCCCCTGGACGGATTCTCATTTCATTATGTCAGGAATGCAAGAAACAGAATCAGACCCTGTAATGAGATTTATAAGCGACCCAAGGTCGATTTAAACTTTATTTCGGCTTTGGAACGACCGATCACCCGTAAGGTGATCCCTCAACATCGGGAGAGATATTGAGATATTGATGTCAGGTTCGTGGGCTCTTTTGAGGTTTGGTGTATTCATGAAGGATTTAAAACAATTTGTAAAATTAATGAAGTTGATTTTGAACTCTGGAGTAAATGTGTGCACTGAATAGATGAATATCTAGCTCACTTAAAAAAGTTCATACTTCTTTATTGATATTAATCTAAAGGCAAACATAATATTTGTAATAACTACACCAATATTCATCAGGCCCAGATGCCATGGCATGATATATTAGACCAACGAGATCATAATATAAAAGCCAATATTTTAGCCAACATCATTTTCAGGCATATTGAAATATTATCAGGTTGTTATTTTCACATTTTGGAAGATCCTTGTACACAAGTTTATGGGTATTATAACGAGTGAAAATTTTAGTGAATTCATGATCCCAAAATTAGCAAAAGTAAAAGCCTAGTGAAAAGTATAGCTGATACAGTATTTGACTTACATCAGTTGAATATCCTACTTTATAGCACATCACTCTTGAAAGTATATATCTTTCGTCGCTTAGGAAATTGGCATTTATTTTCATGCGTATAAATTGATAATATTCAGTACACTGATTAGACATGTTGTTAATGAAGAAGAAAAACTTAATGTCATTTATTCCTCTATGATAGAATTAGTTCCCTCAATTTGCATCAGTGATACAATTTAAGCAGAAAGAATACTAAGTATCAAATCTCTGATTGGCTAAATCTATATACAAATTTAGATTTTCATTTTATCTAGAGCAATAGAGACTTAGTAGTGTTCAGGAATACTAAGAATGGATTTACGAATGAGAAGATCATGGTATTATGTATGACATTAATTATTACGGAGAATATTTGGGGTATTATCAATGCCGTGCTGGAGTTAAAGATTTAAACTTTCTTGGTGTTCTAAGACTGATGGTATAGATTTTCACTTCATTGGTGTAATTTGACACTTGAACTCTTTTAAAAACTCCAGCCCAGTTTTTAATTAACATCACCATATTTTCCATAATGAATTGCAGCATTTGCTCTGGGCTTCAGTCTTACTTCTTGTAAAACCCTTTCCCATGCCCCCACTGTGTAGAGAATGCATTAATAACTTCATATCCTTCGTTACACGTTCAATTTGCTATATTTAGAATCTCTTTGGTCGCTTCAGAATCAGCAAATCAGCTTTGTGTGAAACAAACGAGCAATTAAAATGCGAACACAATGAATCTGATGTAAACGCATTTGCAATTGTATTTTTATACCAGACTGAATTCAAATCCCATTTTAGATTCATTCAATCCCTGACGTCTGTTAAAGTTAATTAGAGTTAAAGCTAATGGTGTATTTTGAGTATTTTTTTCCCTCCGACTGCCTTATAATTTCGGGGATAATTCGCACACAAAAAGCATTTGAACTGAGCAATCTCTAAATATTTTCAGTGTATAAGTCAATCTATACAATGTATCTCAGCCAAATTCTTGTTTTAGAAGGATACCATTGGCTTTTTAGGTAAGAATTTAAATGTAATTTTTGATCCATTATGTTATATTAGTTTGTACCTCGTTTGGATACTTGGGTATTGGGAGTTTTATTTGTTTTTAGTCTCAAGTTCCTTTTAAACTGGTTTTAATGGGTATTAAAACAATATTGATGTAGATTGCATTAGTAGATGATTTTACAGGTGATCTATTACTCAAATCAAAATATTGCAAAAAAAAAAAACAGAAATGCAGGTGGATATTTGAACTTTATTTAGAGCAAAGAAAAGGAACAATCAATATTCATTGATTTATATGTAATGTGTGTTCTCTGAATGAATATCTTTAGCGTTATTGAACTATAAAGTAGTAAAGCCTCCCACCAAGCTGTTCCTCCTCTTACCGGCCCCTACATCCCTCTTATCCCTTCTTGGTCCCCACCTTGGCATCCCTTCTTGGCCCCCTATTCCTCCTTCGCACAAGCAGAGGGAGAGAAAGAGAAAAGAGAGAGAAAGAAGGAGGAGGAAGAGAAATGGGAGAGGAGGAAGAGAGAAACAGAAAGAGGGAGAGAATCAGAAGGAGGAAGAGAAAAACAAAGAAGAGGGGATAAGAGAAAAGAGATAAGAGTGAAGGAGGAAGAAGAAGAGTGAGAAATGGAGAGAGGGAGAGAGAGAGAGATAGGAAGAAAAGAAGAAAGAAACAGAAAGAGGAAGAAAGAAAATGAGATGGAAGAGATATTAAGAGAAAGAAGAAGAGAGAAAAGGAGAAAGGAGAAGAGAGATAAAGAAAAAGGGAGACAAAGAAAGAATATAAGGGATGAAGAAGAAGAGGGAGAAAGAGAAAGAAGAAGAGAAAGAAGAAGAGAAAGAGAGGAGCAAAAATCAGCTTTAGAGATATCGATACGATGTGCATATGAATGCATTGCTTGCTTGCGGACCGAGCAAACGACTCTCCCCATCCCTTCAACATGCACCTTTCCTTGAATCTGTATGTATTTATTACTAGAGCAATATTACTACCGCCATCTCCTCCCCTGCACCAGCCTAACCCATACGAGACACGGTAGTGATGTTGAGCACACAGTGTGTGTGTGGGTACAGGGATGCATTCCCTTCGAAAGCATCCACCTCCACACACACAAAAACACACACACACTGTAAAACTCACACATGCACACAGATCGAGGCATACACAGGTGCATTTTAAAAGCATCGGATAATGATGCTTGCGTTGCTTGCATGCATCGTCTTCGATTTTCCTCTGTGGAGGGTTTGCCGGGGAGAGAGTGAGAGAGAGGGGGAAGGAGACGGGGAGTGAGAGAAGGAGGAAGGGAGTGAGAGAGAGAGCAGTCCATTAGCTATGCGTGTGACGCACAGCCTGGCCCACACGTGCCGCCGCTATCCAACCCCAAGAGAAAGCGGGTGCACTGAGCAAGGGCGCACAACCGGCACAGGGTATGGACTCGAATGGACGACGGGATACTCACCGCCTTGTAATATGGATGCAAATAATATGAGGTGCCCTTCATCTCTCATAGCCTAACCCACAGCACTCGGAAATCCTCTCATACTCGTATATTGTATTGATTGTGCATATATTTTCCATGGATATATCTTAATCACTCTTCCAACGAGGGATATTCTCTTAAGCTACCTTCCCAAATACCTGTGCGACGACTCATCTTGCACAATTATGGTGGACGCATATCTTGTTGGATTTTAACTAGGATCAAACCTATACATTGTATCTTCAGTCCTGTCTTGTGAGTGTAACATTTATCGTAAGGAATAGAGATATATATAGTGAGGGAGAGGAAGCACCGGTGGTCGAACCAATTTCTTGACACCCTCGACCCACACCATTTTACTCGCAGACGACTACAGATGAACGTCACTGAGTAATCTGTGAGATTTTGTGGCGGGATTCTGTGGGCTAATTATGAGGTGTTGTCTGGAGGTGGAAGTAAGCCAAGAATACGTAAGTAAAGTCAAACGTTTCTTGCAGTCAAGTAATTCTATTTGGGTTGTTTGTAACGTGGGAGTGTTCTGTGATGTCATAAGTATGATGGATTTTAGGATTTTCTGAAAATAGTAAACTTTTCTAAATGAGGACATCCCTGAATTAAGAAAACAGATTATGCTATATGAAGTCACGATAGTCCCACACTAGTGATTCCGTGCAAGTTTTTATTAAAATATGCAAACCTTTCTGAAGGAGTACATTTCTAATTGAGGACACTTCTAATGGGGGATACTTCCGAATAAAGAAAACAGATTATGCTATATTAAGTCAAGATAGTCCCACACCAGTGATTCCGTGCAAGAGTATATTTCTAAATGAGGACACTTCTAATTGAGGATACTTCCAAATAAAGAAAACAGATTATGCTATATTAAGTCACGCCAACAGTCCCACACTTAGTGATTCCGTGCAAGTTCAATTAAAATATGCAAACCTTTCTGAAGGAGTACATTTCTGAATGAGGACACTTCCAAATTAAGAAAACAGATTTTGCTATATAAAGTCACAATAGTCCCATACTAGTGATTCTGTGCAAGTTCAATTACAATATGCAAACCTTTCTAAAGGAGTACATTTCTAATTGAGGACATTTTTTAATGAGGATACTTCCGAATAGAGAAAACAGATTATGCTGTATTAAGTCACGCCAGTCCCACACTGGTGATTCCGTGCAGGGTCAATTAAAATATGCTCCAACTACTCCTTCAGCAATATAAACTACCTGAAATATATACAAATTTTCAAATAAATAGGGAATGATCAACATTTCTCTGATTTGAAGGGCTTTCATGTGATGGATCCTGCCTTCATAGACACTATTTAATAGACTTCCTGTATTAGGCATCAACCTTAGTGGAAATGAGTAATTAGGAAGAGTTTAATTGTGTTATTGAGCAATACCACCTGGATGCATTACATGCAAGGCACTGTCATTTGATACTGATGCATTTGTTAGCATTCAGGAATAGTATTCGATTCTCAATGAGTGTTTTGTGATGATAATACCAGTTTTATTCTGTTCTTCGATGCCATTTTGTGGATAAAGTACCAGTGTTATTCAATGAGGATCGATTATATTCATATTGGAGTTGTGATGCGAAGGTGAGTGCCTGAACTCTATACAGGAATCACTCGATTCCATTTGGAAATAAGTGCACTTAACAATTATGGAGGTCACTCATGCCTGTATATTTTGTATTTGGTTATCTANATGTGATGGATCCTGCCTTCATAGACACTATTTAATAGACTTCCTGTATTAGGCATCAACCTTAGTGGAAATGAGTAATTAGGAAGAGTTTAATTGTGTTATTGAGCAATACCACCTGGATACATTACATGCAAGACACTGTCATTTGATACTGATGCGTTTAGGAGCTTTTAGGAATAGTATACAATTCTCAATAAGTGTTTTGTGATGATAATACACATCTTATTCTGCTCTTCGATGCCATTTCGTACCAGTGTTATTCAATGAGGATTGATTATATTCATATTAGAGTTGTGATGCGAAGGTGAGTGCCTGAATTCTATACAGGAATCACTCTATTCCATTTGGAAATAAGTGCACTTAACAATTATGGAGGTCACTCATGCCTGTATATTTTGTATTTGGTTATCTGCAATTCCAGGGTTGTGTTTTGTAAAGCTGTGCATACATCTATGCACGTGTATAAGAATGACTGGTGACCCTTTATTGCCCTGATTGATCACCCCTGGTGCTGAATTGCACAGAAGAAAGGGTTACCAGTCATTCATAGAGTCATGCATAGATATACGCACAGTTTTATGAAAAATAACCTAGGAGGTGTTTCACCAAGTCGTTCTTAAAGTTACGCACAACTTTACGTTTGACTGGTATCAGTTCCTCCGCTGAGTTCGCGTGTGAATGTGAACCATTACGTGCAAGAAGGGATACCAGTTGAACGTAAAGACGTGCGTAAAGTCTTTCTTATCTTGGTGAAACACCGCTCTGGTTAGTCATTCTCCAGAAGTCTGTGGTTCTGATTGAATTTATGTTGGGCTCGCCCATTTCAGTTTGTAGTTTGTGAGTTAATCCATTCACTCCTGAATTTTCGGATCACCATAGGATTCGTTTATGGATTACCCACTTTCAGTTTGTAGTGCATTTTCCCAGTAGTTTACCCATGGTAATCACAGCTCTGAGCTGTTCTTCCAGCGGATCCTGCATAACATCAAGTTATTTTTTTCACTTCTCTACACTTCAATGCATAGGCGTTTGTCCCATTTTAGTAAGTCTTTGGTATGACTGGGCAAAGGATCGCACTCATGGAGCCCTGTTCATGTGGCAGATGGTCCACCACTGAGAAATCCATGTCCAATTTGAATTGGTTTCTGTACAAAGCATATTAACCCTTATGACGTTATCCATAGACAGAGATGCCAACTATTGTGGAATATGCATGAGGTGTATTTTATTCTGAATTTGGATATGGTAATTGTTGTCACATTTGCTACCACTTTTGTTCCGCATTTGCGTCATTTTTATCTGTACCTCGTGCATATTTGAAAGACGTTAGCATCTCTGCTTAAACTCCCGAATTTCTTCAGTCCTAAAAGATTTGACTTGGGCAAGGTATTTCCAAGGAATTACGTACATACATGTAATCTATGGTACAATTAGTCATACACAGACTATGATCCCGTCCATGTTGCCCAATGCATATAATGCAAGTTGAATGGTATGCCCTAGATGCAGGCAAAATATGCCATGCCTAACGACCACTATAATTGGCAGTCGGTCATGGTTATTTTTGTACACAGTCTGAGCCTCGTATCTAAATTTAAAAAAGCAGGGAAGATAATTGTGTGTTTGTATCCGTTGAATAAGAATGTTTACATCATCATGCCTGTAAAACAGGCATAATACCATGCTAAATATCTACTATACATTGTAGATAACAGTAGGTTATGATTATTTTTGTACACAACAATGCGCATAGTGCGCTATCTATATTTAAAAAACAAAGAAAATGATTTCAGCTTTGCATCCCTGTATTAGAAATGTATGCATGTCTTGAATGCAGGCATAATGACATGCCTAATGACCGCTACAACAGGCGGTATTGCGTTGCTTTTGTGTGCACACTTATAGTATACATAATGTACTGGTTTGCTGAAGCCCACAACAAGGCTTAACCTGTTACATTACATCTACAGTTAGGAAATTCCTATCTAAATGTAAAAGAAGTACAATCTCTGATTAATCTCTGATTGATCTCTGCATTAAGACTGCATGCCTCAAATGCATGCATAATGCAATACCTAATTATCACTACAACAGGCAGCAGGCATGGTTGTTGTATACCTGTTACATTGCAATTATAATTTGGATCCCCCTATCTAAATGTAAAAGGAATACAATTCTCTGATTGAAGACTGCATGCCTTAAATGCATACATAATGACTACTACAACAGGCAGCAGGCATGGTTGTTGTATATCCGTTATAATTTGGATCCCCCTATCTAAATATAAAAGAAATACACTTTTTCTGTTGGATCTCTGTATTAAGACTTCATGCCTCAAATGCATGCATAATGAAATTCCTAATTACCGCTACAACAGGCGGGCGGGCATGGTTGTTTTATACCTCTTACATTACAATTATAATTTGAATCCCCCCATCTAAATGTAAAAAGAATACAATTCTCTGATTGAAGACTGCATGCCTTAAATGCATACATAATGACTACTACAACAGGCGGTCGGGCATGGTTGTTGTGTACACTCTTTTAGCATACATAATGCAAGGGAGCGTGGAATCAGAGGAAAGCAAACACAATCAATCTTGAATACTAAACTACTCAAGAAAGCATCCAAGAAAATGGTCGCTTTAGTCCGCTCCAATTAGGCATATAAATACCTTGTGAATCAGTGAAGCCGATTCTATGGAGCGGGCCAATGCAGTCTCTTTGTTTTAATTAGGGCTTTGATGATGTTCATAAATTAATCTGTAAGAATATTATTTCAATTAACTGTCAATTTTTCTATTGGCCACTGTTTGGTTTATTAAATGAAGAAAAAAATCCCTGAAAGGTCAAAATTGTTGCTTTTAGAGACAGTATATTTATATTAGTATGATAATTTCATGGAAAATAATATTGGTTTAGCAGTAAGCTGTGTTAAAGTAGCCAATTCAACCAATTCATAGATTTGATTACATTTGTTTTGATATGGAACATTGTATTAATGTAGTAATTAATCCAGTAATTTTATGTCAGGATACTTTGAGTACATGCACAGAAAATAGCAAGTCCTTCAATGCAGCAAAATTACATCCAGTATTTCAAGAAATTTGAGAAATTAGTTGTTCACAAAAAATACCTGTTATTTCATTATATTTCACATTCACTTTAGTGCCCATTATGGATTAATAATCTGGGGTATAATTTAATTCTTTGAAGAGGATCATTTCAGTCTGGATAAAAGTGGTTTGTAATTTAGATGAGCAGAAACCTTCGGCGTTGCATAAAACCACATAAAATTGAATCAGTTCGCTCCTATGGGTAGCTCAGATTTGGAAACTGTACTGCAGCTACATCAGTGTAGTAAAATTACGCTTTTCCATAATAACGCAAAACCGTCATAACTTGCGTTGATCGATCACTCCTCTGAATCACGCTGAGCGAAAAATGCACGTAAACCCAATTACAATTAGAAAACCGAGGAACGATACCAAAAGCTTCCCTCGATCAACAACCTAGGGATTCCCCGCATAGCATTGGGAGGGTCTGTGAGTGTGATACTTGGGAAGTTTGGCGATCGAGCTTTCAGATGAACCGTGCTGATTTAGATTTCCCCGTGACGTTTTCCAGTCATAAACGTTTTAAAAAATTGTTCTACTTCAAGAAATGGCTGGCAATGAATTCGCCAGTCGTTTTGTTCGAAAGGGAAAATTTGGCCGATCGCATGCATGCATGCAGCTGTGTGACATTTGGGCAAACGACTAGAATGAGATTGGGAGAATCACTCACGTGTATCTCCGCGGAGCACTGAGTTACGTAATAGTGGTCTGACATTACGCTTTATCGTTATTACGGAAAAGCGTAATTTTACTACACTGTACATGAGAATATCATGCATATATATTTCTGTTATGAAATCGAAGATTTTTTTCTATTTTGTGGCAGCTGAATTCATTGAAATGGTAAATACTTGGCCTTTTTAAAAATCAATCTCGATTAGTCATGGTAGTGAAAAGAAATCTCATGAAGAAATTCAGACAAATTAGCAGTAGATGGATAATGTTATGAACATGTATCATAAAATGTTGACCTATGGAAGAGCATTGCGTTATTTCTTCCGACGAGAAAGCTTTCATTCACAGCGTTTGTGGGATTTTGCTATTCATCTGAGTTATGAGAACCTCAAAGATTTTCCAAGCATTTTTATCTCGCCTATAAATATTACAACTATATCATGAAATGAGCTTCATTTGTTAATGAATATTAGTTCATATACTTATACTTATACACCAACCAGGACCCTCAGATCTTCTCAAAAAATCACTTCTTGTTCCTCCACATATCAACACAAAGTTCTATGGATCTAGATCCTTCAAAGCAGCTGCAGCAGAACTTTGGAATCAATTACTAGATGATATCAAGAATTCACACACCATTGACAATTTTAAGGCTCATCTAAAAACGTTTTTATTTAAAAAAAGCCTTCAAATGTTGAGTTCAATTTTAATTTCTTTGCTGAGCACACATACTTAATAACTATTGTTCCTCTATTTGCTATTTTTCTCTTTAATCAGCGCATAGAGACATTGTATGTGATATGATCTTTATAAGTATAGTATATCATTATTGGTGTTTGATTGATTTTGCTATTCATCTGAGTTATGAGAACCTCAAAGATTTTTCAAGCATTTTGATCTTGCCTATAAATATTACAACTGTATCAGGGGTAGATGTGAAGTTAGTCTTAGGGGGTGTTGTTCAAAATCAACTGCAAATCAACTGCAGCTTTGCAAATTGTAACGCGCATTTTCAACCTGCACGGTATGCGCATTTCACAAGACGTGCATGAAACTATAATTTTGATTGGCATGTTCGGATCAACTGCAACTTGCGATCAATTGCAACTTTTGAGCAACACCCCCATAGGCATTCATTGAAATGAGCTTTCATTTGTTAATGAAAATTGGTTCCTAATATGTTTGAATCGTGATTGGCATGTGTGATCATACATGATGTGAAGGGGCTTTAAGACCTTCATCTGAATCTTTGTTTCATCCTTTATATATATTTTTTTCAAATAAATATACTTTAAAGTGTAGCAGAAAGCTGATATATTCATCTTTTTTCGCTATGTATGATAATAACAAGTAAAATATGTGATAGCTGAAAAGGATAATCCTTCATTGCTGATTCACACTCTGTTTTCATTTGGCAGATGTTTAAACACCTAGTCTGCATTTTATATTCATATCGGAGATTTCTGTTTAAAAAATACCTAAATTACTCCAGGTCAGCACCTTATTAACATATACCAGGAATGAAGAGTAAATGTCATGAGAGACACTGCAAGGGTGATTAACCTGAAACTGAACCCAAATGAGTGGGCAGAGAATAAAAAAACCCAGTTGCACAAAACGCCAGGACTCCATAATGGAGCACCTTTGATGAGAATAAAGCCAGTTCCGACTTGCATACAGTATCATAATGGAATACATCTTCTTCAGTTTATATTATCTATTAATGTCAATAAAGTCCCTTGGAATTGAATAAAACCAGGTTTAACTTGAATGCCATAATGGATCCATCTTCTTCAGTTTACATGTATGCCATCTTGTTAATGTCAAAGGATAGAGTATATCGGATGCTGTAAAACCAGTTAAAAAAAAAAACCTCTTGTGGGCCATGATGGAATACATGTATATCTATGTTTATGTCATCGTGTTAATGTCAATGGATCGAGAGCCTGCTTGATGTATTGCCTACTATACAGTCTTGACACATGTTTTAAGTGTGTAATTTAACACTCTGTACTAGATTGGTACTTGGCATGAGGTTTTGACACCAAATTTAATCATATAAATCTGGTGTATTAAACACTTTCTAGTGATCTTGCTAATTTTTGTTCAAGGGGGTAATTTCTCATACCAGATCAAATTATATACCTTAGATCCGTAATGCTTGATGTACATGTCTTGCCTACTACACAGTCTTGTTTGTAATTTAACACCCTGTACTTGATCGGTACTTGACATGAGGTTTTGACACCAAATTTAATCATATAAATCTGGTATATTGAACACATTTTAGTTATCTATCTAATTTTTGTTCAAGGGGGTAATAAATGTATTGGATTTAGACCTTAGATCCATAATGCGTGATGTATTGCCTACCACACAGTCTTGACACTTGTTTTTAACCTGGTAATTTAACACCCCGTACAAGATCTATACTTGACTTAAGGTTTTGACACTAAATTTAACTTGTATGAATTTGTTTATATGTGCATGGGAAGCATACTTACTGGTAGCTTGCCCATATGATTGGACTTGCTAATTTGTTTTTGAGTGGGTATTTTGTTTTATTAATTTGATAACAATAGTAAATCGTTGTCTATTGTAAACATTGCTATAATTAGATTTTTTTTCAAAATAGATTTTTACAATCCTTAGAAACAAAAATATAAATTACAAGCACATAGTTCTCATAATTTTATTCTCAGCCTGCTTATACAAGACATCAAACGTAATAAACTCCAATATTAAAACAGTCATTTTCATGTGATATTTTTTCCCATCAATTTTGAAATGTGACATAATAAATGAAAAAAAAAACAAGATCAGAAGACAGACAATGTTTACACCTCAAAGAAAGCTTCTGGCTTTCTAAATCTTTATCTACAGATATAGCTCTCTTTATATGTTGATAATGGACAAAGATCAGTAACAAATGAAATCAACTAAAAAAAACCCTGACTCATAAAGTCATACTTTCAAACCTCTTAGGGGATTGTTTTCTCTCTGAAATTTTCATTCACCATGGAATCATTTTTAATGCCAGAAATCTGAATTGAGAAATTTTGGCCCCTCACATAAAGATTCTATTCTTCTCAATTTATTTTGAGGCGTAGCTGTCTTTTGTAAAAAAATTGCTTTCACTCGAGCTGTAGGCTGTCTTTGTGAAAAATTAATAATGGGTCATGTATGATAATTGAATCAGCATGTTGCCTTGTTGTAGATTGGGAGCAGCTGGTGGTATGGTATTAGCGGAGAGAACGAGACAAGATAGCTTTAAAGCAACCAGTCAGCATTTTTCACACATAATGAAGAAAACCTAATCCAACTGAACAGAATTAAGACAAAGTTGGATATCTGAAAGAAAGACAATATTTTTTTTTCCTTTTCATTTTTGCTTTTTGTGGAGGGTTGGCTGTCTTTGTGAAAATTGATAGTGGGTCATGTATGATAATTTAATCAGCATGTTGCCTTGTTAATGTGGAGCAGCTGGGACAAAATTATTCCACTGTGTTTTGTATTAGGCCTTGGAAAGAGGATCACAACTAACTATTCTGAATAGTATTATTTGCATACAAAATAAAATTTGCTGAAGAATTGAAAAAATAACCCAAAACACCTGGGCCCCGAACATAAAGGTTTGCGATTAATCGCTATTTGATTTTGCGATCAATTGCAAGTTTTGAGCAACACCCCCTTAGTATTACAAAATAATCTAAACTTATCAATGTTAACTGTAAAGGTCAAATACATCATTCCTGTTCCAACCTTCCATCTCTCAACCTAGAATGGAGCAAAATTGAATACTCATTTTACTCATTGTCAGCAGAAATGAATGAAGAATGCACCAAACTGGAAAATTTCATAACCGAGATGTCCAAATCCATTATCGTCTCGACCTGTATTTTCGATGCTGTCACCACCAGGCTGCAATAATGTGCCTATTTTTTCATCTCGTCGTCTTCAAGGTAATGGTCACGCTGCCCATCGCATGCAGGGTGTGGAAATCGGGGCGGGGTAGCAGACCCTACTCCCTTGGGATGTGTGAAGTTATTCGTGGATAGCCACCGACACAGATGGACGCAAACATTGGCTAGACACATCAAGTCACATGACCTTCTTCAAGGCAAGCAGAGTGCTGATAGATTGAGGTCGGACGATTCTCCATTTTGTGTCGTCTGGCGTTGACTCGGTGCGATATCAAGGCTTTCCACTATGGGAAGGGGATGGTGATTCTTTATATTCACCATGCAGATGAATCCTTAGATATTGAACTTGGAATCGACCATTTACGTTATTTAATATATCCCATGCAAGTGCATCCTTTATTATATATTGAATTTTGAATTGACAGTTCACTTCATGTGATGTATTACCTTATGATTTTTTTCTGTTTTACATAGAGGAAAACTCCCCTTAATAGCAGGGTTCCCATGGAAAATCCTGGAAAATATTATAGTCGGGGAATAGTCAGGGAATTTAATAAATCTGTGAAAAGCCCTGGAAAGTCATGGAATGGCATTTATCTTATAGATATGACAGCTTTCCAGTTTGTTGGGTCTCACAACGCTCATACTCTGTGATCATATTTGGCTATTGTTTTTTTTATATATCTATATATATATATATATTTATTATTATTATTATTTATTTTTTTTTTTCACTGATGTCCTTCATCATAATATTTCTGAATTTTGTAACCATACCAGAAAGGAAGACATGAACAAAACAGCAATATGGTATGAATGGAAAAATTTGCGTAATTCTATTTTCAATTTTCTGTGGGAACCGTGAAGATGGATCGATCACAGTTTCACCCACTTTTCATTCAAACCCTTTCAAGATTCTGTCAGTATGATGATATATACACTGGAGGAGGGGAAAATCCCATCTCTGACTGTTTGACCTATAATGGTAATTAAATGTGGCAGTTTTAGTAGGCGCCTTTTGCATCGTTATGTGGGAGTAAATGATGTAGGCAGACGAGTGGAATGTGCTATCTTTGTTAATTGTTTGCATGAGCAAGAGGCTTCCATTTCACTGCTATAAAAGCCACTCCAAATTCCTGTGAGACAGCATGAACATGTTATTACAGTAATTGCGATATCTAAGATTAGTATTTTGATATTTCTGTAAGAGGCAGTGAAGATTGCCGAGGGATGTTTTTGCGTAACTGAAGGTTAACTCTTGTTTTCAATATTAAGTCACTTTTTTCATGAAATATCAGTAGTATTGAAATTATATACAGTGTGAATTTTCCATAGGACAATCATTTCATGAAAAAGTAATAACATTGATAAAACTGTTACTAGCAATAAAAAGTACAAATATTAGGAAGAATGCGTTATAAAAGGCAATTTCAATTTAAAAAAAATTCTCTCTGATCGTGTTAAGCTGTACTCTCACATGACTATTTCATTTTAGATTTTGGCTAGTTAAGTTCTTTTTAGAATAATTTTGCTGTAGAATTGGGCAAAATCAAATTTGCGTTACCTTTTCACGTGAAATATAACACTCGCTTTGTGAAACAAAGGAGGGAAAAATCACAGTCACACAAATGGCATTTTAATGAAGTGCACCGACGCTGAATGGGAGCTGCCTCAGCCCAGGCAATTTCACCGGCAATATGAGTTCTTGTTTATCATCACACAACCGTGCGTAACTCCATGTCTGGCATCCCCCGTACCCTTATTAACTCTGACATTTGCGGGCCCCAAGCCCAAGCCACCAACTAATAATGAATCAATTTTGGAAAATTGTATAGAGGTAGTCGATCTAATCCCGGCAATTCATCTATCCTGCTGTACCTTCCCTCAGCCGGGTATGTTCGTTCGTTCTTCAAGTGCACGGGACCGAGCTCCACTCCCATTTCCTATTTTAATTTGGACTGCTAGAGAGTACCTAGGAATACAACATGGCGGGCAAGGTGTATTTCCACCCGGCGTAGCATATCTAGTTTGCTACAGTTTCAGGTTGGAGTAGTCATGTGCTTGAAAATGAAACATTGCATGATGCGTTTGGGTTGCCAGACATATTGGCAAACATTGGTTGTTTCTATGCAGATGTATTGCATTTTTACTCTAAATTTCATTTTGACTGAAAAGATTTATTCCCTTGCCTCCCTAGTTTGTGTTCCAATTACTGCATTTTTCTTGTCATTTTATAGTAAATTATTTCTAGATTTTCATTCCTGCATGGTCTGTGTAAGATGCGCATACAACAATGCATTTGATCGGTGTGTGCCTACTAACTGTAATTTGCAGTCATTCACAATTTTCCAGCATCACCCCATTAAGACTCCCAAAATCTAAAAAATATCTCCATTTTGGTATTTTTCTTTATTTTGAAAATTAAGGTCTGAAAGAAAGATTTGTATTTTTCATCTAGTCTCTGCCCCAATAGCGCCATTAGTATTCAAGTAGTTGCTATCTTCAATTTAATTAATCAGGTTTGTTCATGTACCATCCATTCTTTATCAGATGCGCTAATCCTGCACATGCTTTTTATTCCGCCATGCCGTCTGGATGATATTACCAGAATAAATGTCCTTTACTAGGGTCAATTGTTTGCCCGTTTGCTATGTGCCGATTATGGAAGAAACAGTTGCTTTAGCAGCTGCAAGTGGCATCTGCTTTTTGGGAGGTGATGTATGGACCCGAAGATGTTCTCTTCTGTGCTGTTTTAAAGTGGATTTGACCCCCAACCTTTTCATATCTTATGCCGATAGCAGCTGGTGGTTTTGATGGTGGTTCGAAGAAAACGATGCTATATGCGATAACCTCATATGCTGTTTCTAATTGTTCTTAGCCTTATCTTACCAATATTTGGCAAACTTTCTGTTATTTCTGTCCTCTCAGCTTATTCAACGTTCTCCTTCATACTGAAAATGAATAGTTGATAATGAATATTTACATTTATCATCCTTTTCTGAAGATTCAAAGTTATTTTCTACTAGTCTTTCAATGAGAACCTCATTAGTATTTTTTGGTGTTTTCTCTATCTTACTATTTCAAATATTCCTAACTTGCCTCAGCTTTCAGCCCTCTTGCCTCATTTATTCTATCCATCCTACAGTGTACCTGATTAAAAGGGGAAAATATCAAAAATGTATAATAATCTATCTGGTGCCTTTTCATTAGAGTCAAAAGGGCAGCTCCCCATCACTGTTTTTAGGTCAGGGGTATGTTTTTACCCTGTATTTGTTCCCTTTCACATCGATTCATCTGCATTTCCCACTTTTTTTCTATAACCACTCTTTCCTCTGTAACCCTGCTATTATTTAAATTTGACCCTAACCTTTTCACATCTTATGCAGATAGCAGCTGGTGGTGGTGGTAAGAAGGACTGGATGTTGTATTCTACCAGTCTGTGTTTTCATCAATTTATATCTGGTCTTTCCGGTACTTTCCAACACCATGACCTAGCCTGCTTCTGTATCCCTGGTTTACATGAAGGGACTTCATGACCTCAACCTTTTCATATCTAATGCTGATAGCAGGTGGCGGTGTTCTCTTGAACAGACAAGGATGCTCTACCCAAAACCCTAAATTCTTCATCTTATTCCTGTGTTCTTTCTCTCGTTTTTTTTTTTAGTCTCTTTTTTTTTTTCTTAAATCTCCTATTTTCCCTAAAATGAAATGGAATAGACCTCAACATATTCACATCTAATGCTGAAAGCAGGTTGTGGAGATGGTGTTGGTCTTAAGAGAGTAGGAATGTTTACCTTTAAGTTTAACCCTAATTACCTCATAATCTTACAATCCTCTGTCATTCTATCTCTTTTTCTTCTGCCCTCTTTTTCTTTTTCTCTTTCTTTCCTTTTCATTTGATTTCTCTATCTTTCTCTCTTTCTCTCTCTCTCTTTCTCCTATCTCTCTTTATTTTGGGATATGTTTAGTACATGTTTATGATGGCAGTGCCGTTCTGTCAACTCCTCAATTCCTTCCAATTTCTTACTCTCCTTTCTTTTCTGTATTTCATTATCTGCTCTTTTGCCCTTCTCTTCCACTCTCTATCCCTCATATCCATCTCTCTGTTTCTCTCACTCTCTCTCTTTCTCTTTCTCTCTCTCTCTCTCTCTCTCACTCTTTACATCTACCATTTTTCTTCCTCTCACCTTCTTTACATCTACCATTTTTCTTCCTCTCATCTTCTTTTACTCTCCCTCTCAGTGCTTGCAAGGAATTTATTACATAGACCATGGGAAGAGAGCACTGAAACATGCACTGAGAAAATTACCCCAGAAAAAAAATCCACAAGATGAAAAGAGTGCGATGTATTAACAGCATGCCTCGGAAAGGTCACTTAGCAAGTCAGAAAAATATCCTTCCAGATCACTTAATCCTTTGAAGGCGACTTGGGTGAACATTGGATACAGGATCAATTCACGTTTGTAAATTACTTCAAGGGGAGAACAAAAGTTATCCAACAGACCCTCCATCTAAATTATCAACAAGATCGTCTTTCAGTTGCGCGAGGTTGGATGATATTTGTCGGCGTTATGTCTTATTAAATTCATTTGTCGTAGCGAATTCACGGTGGTATGTATCAGGGGTGCATTAAGTGTGTCGGTATAGAGGCCTGCATGGTTCTGCTGTCTGTTTAAATGGATGAAGAGGAGAAAGGTCAGGTAGCCCTCGTTATTCTTCTTCATCTCGTCTTGTCTACTTTGTGTGATATTGTCACATTTTCCCTTGTCTCTCTCTGTCTTTTGTTATCTATTATAGTCTTATCTAGTCATTCTTGTTTAGGGGTTGGTTTTTGTTTTTGCCTCTTGGAAACAAATTATTCAGTCGTGAATAAGTTAATTCGTGATTTAAAGAATGTGTCACATGAAAGAAGTCCTTGATGCAATGTGTTCTATGTGCGAACATCACCGATCAGATCTTCACCACCACTGTTTTAAATACAAAGAAGCAGTATAAAAGAGAATTAAAATGGCTTTTGAGTTTTTGCAGCAAGAAGTAATCATGCCAAAGTTTGTATTTCGTGGAAAAGTGAAAGTACTTCACATTCTCTGTTGCATTGTGCCAATGCCCCATCTTCCACTTTGTCCCTACCATTCTCCTGTTCTCATCAAATCCAAAGCCTGGCGAGCAGTGGAAGCATTAACCCTTCCCAGTCGCATCTCAATGATGATGATGATGATGAGTTTTTTAGCATCCGCCCACACCCTCATAGGAGCAGGGCATCATACGGACAGTGTATCAATTCAATTTAGTTTACACTTTGCAGACTTGTTGCTATGTCTGGTCACTCTGCAAGAAAAGATCCAATCCAGGAAGTTTACCCCTCATTGTACCATCTCTATGATGATTTGATGATGATGATGATGATGATGAGGATGATGATGAGTATGATAATGTTGGTAATGATAATGATGATGAGTTTGTTAGCATCCAGCCACACCCTCACAGAAGCAGGGCATTACATATAATTATGTGGACAGTGTATCAACTCAATTTAGTTTACACTTTGCAGACTCGTTGTAATTTCCGGATGGTCTTCCGACTCCTCCAACTACTAGTATTATGATATGATGGAAGTTTGTGGTTTTTATAGAATTTTTTATGTTTATCATGACTCAGTTTGTGAAATACATACAATGAAACCTACGGTATTTAAAAAATAAATAGGATCCACAAAAAGGACAAATAATAAATTTGTGGTCTAATTTTTGTCTGCAGCAATGTTCACTGCGGTGCATAAGACTAGTCTATTCAAGGTCTTAATATCTTAAATGATATTCTAGCCATCTGCAAAGTGCACAATGTGGGAAAGCACATTATATGTTTCGAAGCTGTAGGGTCATGATAACCTTCCTGGCAAAGTGTATCACTCTATGAACGGACAAAAAACAGGGAAGTTGAGCACTAAAAAGTATTTGAAAAAAAAAACTGTACAATTTAAAGTGCTGTACACATGATCCCAGGAGTTATGTTTGGTGTTTTTAAATAATATTAATTATGAGAATATTATAGTATTTAAAAAAAAGAGAGAATAGTACCATTTCCCATAATGAGGCATTTTGTTTTTTCCATTAAAATTTTTAAAATCAATGTAAAGAACAAGATATGGCATATTATTGCTCATTCTAAAATATCTTCATGTCATTTATAACATAAATTTATCACTGTCAAATGTGCCATCAAATGTTTTTGTTTGTCTCTTACAAATTCTATGACTTGACTTACTCATAACCTTGTATCACTAACTAGTATAAATAAATATAAAGATGTTATCCCCTATGTGTATTTTTAATGTACAGTCAAACCTGTCTACAGAGGAAAGAAAAAGTGGCCACTGTAGAAAAGTGGCCTCTATAGACAGGTTCTATGATATGCATTTTCACCTGGAGGGAAGCAATTTAAGTGGCCACTATAGACAGGTTTGATTGTATACTGTAATCATCTTAATATTTGTTTCTGTAAACCATTAGTTGCTCTAACAATGATATTTAACACCATCTCGAAGTAGACTTCCTATTCCTCTCAACTTTCGCCATCAATCAGTGTCACTAATCCCATTCCAACCAGCCCCTCCCCGAATCATCCCCCGTTGACATGCACTTGTTAATAAATTACATTCATGCAGATTGAATGGTGGCATTGAGACATAAATTCCTCCCAGGGTTCAATCCCAATGTAATATGATATCTGATTAGAGCAAAAAGGTTGTTAATTCATTGATTGTGATGTACAGCAAGGTCCTTTTGGCTCTGAAATGAACTCGGTCTAAGCTCTAGATCATTGATTTTTAATCAAGGTTAGCGGCAGGTGGCCAAGGCCAATATTGTAGTACATTATCAGCCTCATTGCAATAGTGCGATGTGAATGCCAACCCCAAATTCTATATTTTGCTTTACACTTTATTAAAATGAGTAGGCAGGATAAATAACCTTCAACAGAATGAAATAGCATTTCTACACTACCGCAAGCCAATGACATATGGAAATTGGAATTCCATGGTGGCCTGCGGAACCACAGATTATTCATGCAGCTTCAAAATGTTGTATTTATCTGTGGAAATTGCATGAACAAATACACAAATATCTTTCTATGAACAGAACTGATACTGTTCTGGTATTTGAAATACAATAAAATTACCATAATTTTTTTTTTTACATCTTTATTCAATGGTGCCAGAAATTCATTTGTCATCAAAGCTCTTAGCTGGCTAGCTATTTCTTTAAATGGCAGTTTTTCCATCCTCAAGTTTTGTTGGATAAAATGGATCCTGCATTACTGTCTTCCGTGCTACATGAGAATGTTGTTGCTCATAATGAATTTTGCTATTATTTCGAAGATTTACAGTATACTTGAATAATGCATACATGGTATCTTCTTCCCTGTCATTGGAATTTCTCAGAATTTTCTTTTAAATTCCTCAAAAATTCAGCCAAAATATTTACCCTTTTTCTTTTGTCTCATTACAGGTGAGGTAGTATAGACGAAGGCCATCCTAAATGACGGAGTACGCCAACATGGCCGACGAAACGGACGATGGCGCTTTTGGCGTAACCGTGGAGGAGCTGCGACAGTTGATGGAACTCAGGAAAGGTGACGCAATCAACGAAATCTCAGCCAAATATGGAGATACGTTAGGATTATGCTCAAAATTAAAAACATCACCCACACACGGTGAGTGCATCCCTTTTTGCTGTAATCTGGATTTTTTTTGTTTGTTAAATATACCTAAAATGTATCTAGGAAATTCCATTTCTAGGGCTCTTTGCAATGCACAGCCCTTTTTTTTGCGCATGTTGTAGATGAACAGGGCTCCATAGCATGAAGGTTTGTGATAAATTGCTAATTTGAAAGAGTACCTCTGATTGGTTACTGGCCAATGTATTGAACAAAATGCTCACGATGTAACAAATATCTTGATTGGCCATTTTCATTGAAAATCAATCGCAAAGCTTTATATGTTACGGGTCCCAGATTTTGCTTCCAATGCAGCAGGTCATATGAGCCAGTCGTTTTGGTATATTGGATTTTGTAATTTGTTGGGGTTAATTATGTATATGACACCAGAAACAAATATGCATGAGTTTTGTACATTGCAACAGTCAAGCCCACTTTATCCTCATGAGCTCTTTATAAAGTAGAAAAAATCCTGTCTTATGAATTGTGTGAATTAAAGATGTACAAACCTATCCCATTATAGTGCTAATTAAAGAGCCTACTCAGATTTTATATTTGTACCTTAATCTAAATTAACCATAATCTTGTGAACATTTTAGTACTAAATCAACAATTTCTGCCCTGTGTGTCTGTGTGATGGTTGAGGGTAGGTGCTGATAGCTGTCATATGGGTCGCTACATACAAAGAATGATAGTGAATGGAGTAGGTGTAATTTGGCTAATGGACCGTATGAGAGCAATCAAATATAATTGATCATGCATTCCATATTCAGAGATATCATTATGAAATTGTAATCTTTACTTTTTACTCTGAATGGGGAAGGGGAGGGTAGACCCTAGATCAATGAATATCAGCAAAATTTGCATAAAGGTACATGTACCATATACCTGAACATTCAAATTTTCTAGTACTTCAAGAGAGGACAAAAGAAGATTCCATGCTACTTAACACATTGACTACTGAATTCTTTATTTCCCATAGGCTTTGTGCAGGTACAGGTACATGTTCTGGGTTAACAGCTCTTTTGACATATCTAGTACCACAAGCACATTTTTCGTACATCGAGCTATATATTGTAATTGCATATGGATGATTAGGGTTAACCATGAAGGCAGCTGTGATGCACTATGGTATTGCATGCAGAATGGTCTGTGAATAGACAAACATTGATTTTAGGACCGACCGCTGAAGTGGAAGAGGATGGGATAAGTAAAGTATGATTTTTTGATTGGCAGGTTTGCATTTTGCAATCCCATTTTAAGAGTCCTTGGCAGTTTTTCTGTATGAAAAAAACTCATTTTGTCATACATTTATGCATTGAATTGGAGACAAATTCATTATTAATTTGTGTAAATGGCATTCTGTTTTGGCACATATATGTTTGATTGCCCCATGAATATTTAATCTCTTTCATTATCGACATGATTTCATGTATTCTTGATGAAATAATTCAAGGGCAAAGACGATGCTAGTTCTATTTGATCAAATAGAATTGTCAACAAGATCATATTGAAATACTTGTACACATTGATACAAGTCCTACTTCATAATGGAAGTTATTTTTATCTCCGCAGTATGTTTACAAAATGTTTGCACGTTCCTGTACATAGGTAAATCAATCGATAGCCGTGTCCATTTTTCAGCTCGTCTCAGGTGCGAATATGAATACCGGGGCTGTTTAATAACAGACAGGTGTATCGCATTCCGTTTTGTTGCTCCCCGTCCGATAATTATCAGACAAGGGCGAAGGTGGCACGGGCATATTGACTGGGTTTTAATTATATCCCGGCTTCCGTGTGACGGGTAATGTTTAGTCTCTCGGGGTCCTGGGATACTGGTCCAATATTTGAACAACATGGTAGTGTTGACACATGCCCATTC
>BQKZ01000926.1:0-22303 GCA_036244855.1 Temnopleurus reevesii
ACACTGCAATTTTCTACCTCTGTCGTCTTTGGTCTTTGGTACCTACGGCATAACTCAATTAAGAATTGTTTAACCCTACATAATTTACCAACCGTGTATGACACTTTAATTTCAACAATAGATATTTGTGATTTATTTTTACATTTAAGGAAAAAAGAAAAATACGACAGGTGACTCAATGGAAAACAAACGTAATTTTGTTATGTTGCAATACTTGTGGCATGGGAGGGTATGTCCAACTTATCGTGGTTTTCTGCATTTCCAACATAAGTTGGATTTATTTTAAACAATATTTGTGTGGAGAGTGTATTGCCCACTGTTGTGCAAACTTCTTCCCAACATTTATGATACAATCGCTTTTCCAATGATTCGTAACAAAATTGAGCGAAATGAAAACAAAATAATGATATTTTTCCTGACTGACTAACACCTTTTTTCAAAAATGATATTCCGAGGGTACCAAACATTTTGTTTATTTGGCGGGGGGGGGGGGGGGGGGCTAAATGCTTGTTGCCAGAAGGATCAAAATTATGCCAGAAAGCAAAATTTTACCAGATTCCACAACTTTGTACCAAATGCGCATAAACTGCATCTTATTTCTAGCTACCTTGGTAATTGACAGCTACTTTCTTGCAACAGCAGTAATGTGAGCATAATGGGCAAAGGTTTGGGACAAAGTATACAACTATACCATTCAAACTTAAACAATAGGTAAATGCTCACAAATTGAAGAAATTTCCTTCACTCTTATTCTGCAGCAAAATTAAGCAGGTGTCACATCTGCTCTTCGAATAAGCTTTGGAAGCTGCTTTCTTTTTTGTTTTTGAAGACAATGTGAATGCTTGAATGAAGTTGTTTACTTTGTCCAATCTCTTTGTCCTTTCTGCTCAAAGGGTAGAGACAACAACTGCCAACATTTCGGAATATGCACTCAGGATATAAATTCAAATGTGAATCACTAACAGTTGATCCAAATACTTTCTCGTGCATGAAATTACTATTGTTATCGTGTTTTCTCTCATAAAAATAACTGGGTCTGCTGTTATGCGATTCACATACAATTGTCTTAAGTCCCGGTCATATAGGGCCCCGGAGGCAACACGATTCAACACGACTCTTTCTTTTGAGGCAGTTCACTGTGAATTAACAAAGAGCCGTGTTGCTTCCGGGCCTTTATGTGACCGGGGCCTTAACCCCGATTATATATCCCTTTGATATAGAAAGGTTTACTTACCCGGTTTTGGCAAAATTGGCCCAATACGTCATGATTTTCCGACTAAGTGTCACCTCTATGTCTGTGTAATTTCGCTCTGCAATCAGCGGCATTCCAAAGATATAGAGGATCTCATCACCGTGAAGCACCCCCATCCAGTCGGGCCAGGGGTTCGTTGAGTCCCGCTCGAGGAAACGGTAGTAATACACCGGCTGGTCCGCAGCAGCGTACGCGTACGCAAAATCGTACGTGGAGCACGTGAAGAGGTAATCGCCGGCTGCGTAGTCCACACCGTCCCGTAGCTTGACGGGATCGTGCGGAGCGAGCCAGTCGGTGTATTGGAATGCTATGGCGTCTTGTCCGAAGCTGTTCACGCGCGGGAACGAATATTGTAGCGCGTCGTAGAACTCGTCGCGGTTGAGCAAACTCTCGTGATCTTTGTCGAATCCGGGGACTTCGTAGATGATGAAGAAAAATGCCTCGTTTAGGTTACTCCCTAGCATTACTTCGCCCTGTTTGAAGGACTGCCTTTCTAGCGATGTCCGTGGGACCTCTGTGATGAAGGTTCCGTCTACAACAGGCACGAACGGAAACTCACAGAATCCGTCCGTTACCTCGTACTGGGCCAAGCCAATCTGCGTAATGTCTCTGGTTCTCATACAATCCACCATCTGCGGGATGGTTAATTCAACCCCGCTTTTATTTTCACTGCACTCTAACCTTTCAGCAAGGATTTTACCTCTCCGGAGTCCTTCCTCCTCTGTGTATGTAGCCCACGGAGCGGTGGCGGCAGAGCTTTGCATGATGCCTCGCTGGAACAGGCTCCTGCTGATCGGAGACAACATGTGCAGAGAGACGCTCGCGGCACCGGCGCTCTCACCGAATATGGTAACCTTATTAGGATCACCTCCGAACCCTGCAATGTTATCCTGGACCCATTGTAGAGCCATGGCTTGATCGAGGAGACCTTGGTTGCCGGGTGAACTGTCGTCCGCCATCGCTAAGAATCCTAACGCGCCCAATCTGTAATTCATGGACACAACTACAACATTCTGCTCTGCAGCAAGGTACCGGCCATCGTAGACATCTAGAGACGAAACTCCGGAGAGGTATGCACCGCCGTAAATCCACACCATCACCGTGGCCGACTGCGGCCTCGGGTATGGAGTCCACACATTCAAATTCAGGCAGTCCTCGCTCAGTCTCACCGGGGAGTTCCACATCTCTGACCCACGGAACCCAGGGAAGGTCTCATCGGGAAAATGGAAACACCCGAAGCCGAAGTAGGTGGCATTGAATATATGATGAGACGGTTGTTTGGTAATAGGGTGCTTGAAGCGTAGCTCGTCGACAGGTGGTTCTGCGTAGGGTATCCCTAGGAAGGCATCGACTTCTTTGTTCGGAGCGTCGCGAGCGACGACTGTGACCCGCTTGCCGAGGACGCGACCCGCGAGCGTACTGACAATGAGCTCGGAGGGGACGTCCGTGGCCGACGTGAGCACGAGCACGACGAGGAGAATGATGACGAACATGTCAGGAATCATGGCGATGGGATGCAAGCGAGAAATACATACACCTGTGGACAGAAAGGAAAAGACAAGAAAACATTGCTATGATTAATTATTAACAATAATATTTCATATCTGATATGGCCCCGGTCACATAGAGGCCCGAAAGCAACACGATTCAACACGGCTCTTTGTTAATTCACAGTTAACTGCCTCAGAACAAAGAGTCCTGCTAATTCGTGTTGCTTCCGGGGCCCTATGTGACCGGGGCTTAATCAACGACCAGTAAAATATTTCACGAAGCAACATTCAGCGATCATAGTGCTTTTCATCCTATTGAAATAAAAAACTAATTGTTGCTCTCGGTATGCTTCATGAAACGCCCTACTGATAGCTCTCCCGTTCCAGTCTTAAGCAGAAGAAATAAAGAGCAAGACGTAGCAACCAACAACATCGCTTCATAATGCTCGACTCGACAGCGGATGCCCACAAATCCAGCTTCTGCCTTAGTCCGAAAAGTTCAGACTCACTTGTGGGGTCCTGATTTTCTTCTTTTTGACATTTTCTGTTACTTTAGGGTCAAGAAAAGTCAAAAGAAAAAGAAAAAAACCGACGCAACAAGGAGGTTCAATCTTTGGAACTACTTCTGACCTAGAGTATAGAGACGGACTTTCTCAATGCACCATAGCCATGATAGCACTGCCTCTGTCATCTGTGCAGCAGTTAAAGAGAGCCCCAGAGGCCATCAGCTATCATCCGTTTATGTGACTACATGTATCTCAGGCTGTAAATGTGCGGCACCCGCTGCTTGAGACCGAGTCCAGTTAAGGATTCTATAGTCTCATAGCACCTATCTCTGCACACGTTCATGCCCTGAACGCACAGGAACTGACCACACATACCCCTCTGATCGTGCCTCCACACAGTGTGGAACTGCGATCAGCGTCTATAGTTGAGTGTTGTAGTCCCTGTGTGATCAGAGCAAGAATATGTGCTGAGGCAGGTCCTATTTTTAATAGACCACAGAGTCCTCCACTGGACTACTTGCAACTCAGCACTAGCAATACTCATCTAGTTGCCGAACACGATCTGATGACAATCACTATTGTAGAAATAGTAAATCACCGCCAGTATATCTACTACGCTCAATTGCCATCGATGACGCATGAAACGCTTTCCTCGAGCAGTGCTCCAGAGTGTTACGCTATTGTTCCAGAATACTCATACATTGTCATACATTGTGTTACATTTCATAAATCATTGAGTTTTCAAAAAGTAAATTGACTTGTGCGGAGATCGATATGAAAATTTGATTTGCGCACCTCCGGAACAATAGCGAGAGAAGCATGACGGCAATAACCACAGTGTCAGTCATTCATTTGTGACGAAAGCTTTGAATTCATACAAAAATTTGTTTTGTTCCTAATCATTCAAAAACTGTTGAACCTGTTCTTAAAGGCTGACTCACATCTTTGTGTCTTAGCCTGCGTCAGCCCAGCGTTTTGGGAAATTAAAAACGCTTCCTGGACGCACACCTTACGCAAATCAGACAATGGAGTGGCATTAGGCTTGCGCTAAACTAGCGTACGCCAAGCGTCAGTCTACCGTATGACCTGCGTCTTTCTGCTTTGTCTTTGTCTTTGTCTTTATGTGTTAAAATGAATCATTTTCATACAGATTTTGCAATTTCTGGATCTTAATATCTTTACACCATTTGGTAAAACTACAAAACTACAAACTGCAAACATCATCTTCTTGCCCGCCAATAGTCTAAAATCTGGCTGAAGTATATGGCATGCAGAGATGCCAAACGTTCCGGAAAATGTAAGAGGTGTATCATTATCTAAATCAAGTCTTTCATCACATAGTGAATGGCTGAGAGTATATGCATGTTTTGTTCAACTCTAACAATATTCCCATTTCAATTTTGACCTCATGTATATTCCGGAAAGTTTGGCATGACCTTTAAGTCCAAAGCATGTAAAGCGGTCTCCCACTTGCCACTAGCACTGAATGTGTTAATGGTTAAAGTCGGCAACTCTTATTGAGGGGTGTGGAAGGGGAGTGAAAAGGGGTGTATTGTGTACTAAATTGCACCTCTTGGGTGAATAATAGGCTTGAGGCCGATATTGGATTATAACACAATGACGGTAATTATAAATGGTCCAAGTGTCAAACTGTTTAAAATGGTTCACGTCCTGAGATCGAGAGACTTTAACCCATTGCTGTCATGCTTATACTAAGGCTTGAAAAAAAAAGTTTTTCGGTTGATCTCCACCGACACACACTCTGAAACTGGCCGGACCTGAACATTGTTCTTACTTTTAATTCAAATTAAGAACACGCTGAAATCATAAATGAATTTGTAAGATATGATCTGACGATTCATTTTCATACGTCTTTGGCCATTCATCCCATTCTGGATCCTGTGAAATAAATTCAAACTACAAGCAAATTAATCTTTCGAAAAATGATATAAGTGTCTGTCAGAGTTGTCGGCATTTGGAAGTCTTGATTATTTTTTGTTTGAACAATTAGATCAAATTCTCGCCAGGGCCTTAAAAATAGCTCCTCCAAAATTAAACTATTCACCAGAGTATTTTAGGGAACAAACGGTAGTGGTGTGACTGTAGCATTTGGAGTGGTACAGCTAGCTATGACCTCGCACACTGCGTACATGATCTAAACAGAAAAGTATGCTGATTCCGTACGACTGTTATACTTTCTGAAACCCTAATGTTTCGATTCTAAGTGTGAACCATCCTATTACAATTCCCGTGTGATCTACACAAACATGAAAGAACATTTGATGACAAAAACATTCGTTTTAAGTGATCCTCGCACGAAAGAGATAAAAGAGCGGAAACATGCGGAATTCTTTGAGGGATTGTCCTAAAAGCCTCGTGAATTCATTTCAAAGGTTTCTCCTCAAATCTGGATAAGATTAGAAGCTCTGAAAGGATTTGAAAACAGATCACAACTTTAAAAGTAAATACGAGGATATTTGCAGAAAAGCTCAACTGTACTGGAAAATACATTTTGATTTGTCACATATTCTGAAAAGGGACACTATAACTACGTAAACTAAGATTGTGGAAAAAGTGACAGACCCACAGTCTGCCATGCACAGAGAAAATAAATAAAAACTATGCTGTTGCAAAAATAGAAGATTTCACAGAGGTTCCTAAAGCATAGGCTGAAGAGTTATTTCCATATTGAAGAATGAATTTGTTGTTTAAGAAATGTACATAGATCAGTGTAGATCGCTAAGACAATTAGGGTGTTGAAAAAATTGTATTCAAATCTCCATTTAAAAAACCTCACCACTGGCACCATCTAGTTGGGACAATGCAAAACAAATATTACACATATATTTACATTTATAATAGTTATCGAGAGTCTGCTACATCGAAAGAAAATTGAAATATTTGTAACCGTGTAGCATTTCCTCTGTTAATGCTCTGTCATTATTACGACATTCCGTTCAAAAATGTATATAGCTTTCATGTGTTTATCTATGATAATGATTTGTAAACATAGATAATATTAAAATATTGTACATTGTTAGGAAATATTGTGAGACGACGGCAGATCCAACAGCAAAAGAATAATCAGAAAATATCCGTCAAAATAAAGAGTTGCATTAATTTTTTTTAGAAATATAGCGTATATGCAGTGAAAAAAATAGCTGAGTGGCACGTATAACATTCACGCTTTTAAAACGAGCTAGTTAGCAATGACTAGATAGTAGTCAGTTATTAATTCGATTATTGTTGTGTATCGCTGACTGAAAATTAGTAAAATAATAATAAGTTTACTAGCTGACTTACAGATATCTACTCGTCCGTTTTGAGAGTATAATCGCATGCAGAATTCCAATTAAATGCTGTCTGTAATTTGGCAGCAAATTAGTACCACTTCTGACACAAAGATACCATGTCCAATTATTTGTGTCAGTCACGACAGTACTTGTGTGATGGTATACTCATGAGATAACCTTTTAAGATCAGTCATCGAAAAGGGGGTTACGGCTTCGCGAGCTTTACAATACCCCGAATCGATTTCGAATGATCTTTGGGAAGGAAAAACTCTCGAGGAAGACGCTCCTTGAATGAAGTTCACCCCTACACATTTTCATTAAGAGACTTTCATCGATTGGTTTCTTAAGACCAGTGTATTGTGCCCCGACTGTTCATATTGTTCACTTGATAAATACGGAAACACGACTGTGGGAAAATGTCGCGTTAGAAGATGTTTAGGGTATATCCCAGGTACGTGTGATGATCAGGGCTAAATTGGCGCCCTAAATAGACACTTAAGCATTGGCGGTAACGGAATTGAATGCTAGTTTGAGCTACATTTTTGTCTGTTATGACTCAGTGACAGACACTCAGATACCTGTCAAAGTATCAAAAATGTAGTAAAAAGTAAGGGCTACACCTGGGAACGAAGAACAGTTACATTGTCTACAAGAATAAGTGTAAGGGGCTATCATTTGTATGGGAAATTTCAAAATATATCCTTATATTTCGCAATGTAATATGATTAGAAAAATACCAGATAATTCTCATAAAACAGCAATAACAGCATCATCTACAACAGCAACAAAACGAACCATGGCAAGACAATTTACACACCACCCTTAAACATCATGGCAATTCTGAATCTTGCATTTTAAGAAAAATCGTGGATACATTTCCAAAATATAACCAATAAATGAAAGAACACAGGTGCCTCCAATCAAACCCCTAAAGACTTCGGGCAACATTTGGAAATTAGTACGAATAACCCAGCCTGTCACATAGAGCTCAATTCATAATTATCACCATGATATACAAATTCATCATTTTGCACAGATTCAACACAGTTCATGGCTCAGTTGAGTCCTCTGGTACTGAAATATTTACCCTTTGAACTTAAAGGGAAACACAACACAGATCACAAAGGACTCAACTGGACTAAGAATCATGTTGAATATTGATGTGACCAGGAGCGTGTATTTTATAAGGGATTTGAATGATCTAAAATCATAACTGTTAAGTTTGGATCGTTTGAGGGACCGTGGAACATTTTTAAAAGTGGGAAGGGGAAAGGGAAGCCGTGGAGAGGAAGAATTGGGTGTACTACAAATTGTACACACCCCATTGGCTTGCACGTCTCAGCTGAGAAAAAGTGGGGAGTCTGTAAGCCAACCCCCCCCCCCCCCCCCCCCTCTCTCTTCCGCGGTCCCTGTGTTGGGGTGGGGCTCTCTAATTTACTATTCCTTGTGCTTAATATCCTATATTCATAATGTTAAGAGGCTGATCCTATCCTGTAGCCAAACTGAATTATCTTTTATGAATTATAATGTAATGCTTTATGCAATAAATAAAGTTGAACAATCGAGATTGAGAAAAGCAACCCAGAAACATGAAATTTCAAACGGAATAAGACTGTAACAATCATCATTTTATTGAAGCGGTTAGAGAGCAGGGTGGTATCAGTCGGTTGATGTGACTGCCTTAATAAGGACAGTGTTAACCCATTGACTACTGGAACCAAGAAGTCCCTGCACAAAGTTTAAGGGTATTACAGACTTCAGCAGTCAATGAGTTAACTTTTCACGAATGCAAACATTTGGATCAGCCATCGTCTCCAGATTAAGGTGAGATTTCAGAAGAGGGGGTCGGTCACCCTTCTAGAATAAAGCACTGTCGAGACTCCATAAGCCCTAATGAATAATGTAAACCATGTAATTGGTTTACACGAATACGTGCACATGCATAATATAGGCGATCCGTTACATGTACCCAGGGAATTTTACACGGTGTATCTTTACACAGTGCGGTTTGTATCAAGTTGGACCAACAGTCGAACATTTTTTATAAATGGTGAGAAAAAAAGGAGAAAATGTATACATATATTTGCTGGTCCATCAATGTCTATGCGATCTTTTTATGCATATAAGACTGTTCTGGAACGACAAATAGACCAATCGCGTTCCATTCGTGAACGCAAAAGATATTGGAATCTCTGTTTGTTTGTTTGTTTTTTCTTTATATTAAGAAAATAGAACAAATGTGTATTTTTCTTATTCATGAGCATGCTTGCGCAACAGTAGAACTGTTGTCTTAGGTCGGTGGTTCGAATCACAACCAATAAACAAATAAAACATTTAATAAGTTATTTCAGATATTTATGACCGGGTGATTGATGTAACTTGTGTATACCAAATTTAAAAAAAACTACTCCATTCAACCAACAGAAGCTCAATAAACGGTTATCGTTTAAACCCGCGAAAATATAATACATTAATATATCAACACTTTCTGTAGACACAACTTGCTTCATAGTGTCCCAAAGTTCACACAACTATTCAAAGAGAACTATTCAATTGAAATTGAGATTACTTATCGAAGAATGTACATTACACACCCAGTGTACATACAAGTGGGAATCATGAGTATTCATGATGATATTGCTCAGCATGAAATGTTGCCTCCCAGCATCCTCTTACCTAAATCTCACCGAACACTCGGGTGTGACTCACGCCAGAGCTGCGGGGATGCAACCACTCAAAGATGGACCCGGGCACTCGAACCGAAAATCCCCTTTCTCAGGCGTGGAAAGTAGAGGGGTAAAAGTTTTCCAACTCACTTCTGGTCATCCACATCAAAATAACACCAAAGACTAATTAATCAAGTAATCAATTAAGACCTGATTGATCATTAACGCCTCCTCCTCCTCGAGTTGAATCCAAAAACATTCCCGCGAGAATCGGAGAGCGTCGGACTGCGATGTTTTGGAAAGTTTCTGTGGATCACTGCAGAGTGAGCGATTAGCCACATAACGGTCCGAAAGCTTTTGGATTATACAAAAGAGAGGGATTTGCTGCTTGAAACGCTCGATCGCTCAGTTAGAGGGTATTCCCTTCGTATTGTTCTAAAAACCCCTTCAAGGGCTGTAGTCGTCGATCAGGGGAGAAAAGGACATTAGGAAGGGCTCTTTTACCCCGGTCACATATTTGGCAAAAAGGTGTTGGGCAAAACCCAACCCAACCCGCTATTGGCCATTTTTTCGTCATCTTTAAAAAAAAAAGTCATATAACTAGGCTAGATGTCAATTTTATTTACTATTCGGAAATAAATGATATGGTTTAATTGTTGGAATAGTTGAAAATTTGTTAATTGTAGAGCATATGTAGGCCTATTTGCCTACAGACATGACAGATGAGAAAAGCATTGCCCAATTGTTAGTTGGGTTGACTACTCGCCTATCACTTTTTGAAGGTGTTTATTTTCTATTTTCTTCATTATTTGTGGGGGGGGGGGGGGGGGGGGGCGAGTATATTGATTTTTCTTGTAAATAATGTTGTTTCGTTTTTGCACACCCTTGATAATATTAATAACAATGATAACGATAATGATGATGATATTACACAACATTTTTATAACGCTAACAATGCAAAGTGTTTGTAAGCGCTCTGTGCATTTTATCCGGCTATAGCATGGCTACCATTTGACACAAATAAATAATAATGATTTTTTATGAGATTCAACCCTTGAAGAACATATGAGCTAAAGAAAGCAATATGTTGCATCTACATGATTGTCCCCCTNAACGTAAGCGACTGGGGCATATGTAGTCATTCATAAAGTGAGATATTTAGCCTGAAGATGATGATTTTGATTTGATTTGAATTGAATTTATTCAAATCAAATCAAGATATTGCGGCTACAAGAGTGCCCCCCCCCCCCAAGAAAAAGGAGATTTGTTTTGCAACAGTTGCGACTGGGGCATAAGTAACCATTCATAAAGTGAGATATTCAGCCTGAAGATGATGATTTTGATTTGATTTGATTTTAATCTATTCAAATCAAATCAAATCAAGATGTTGCGGATACAAGAGTGCCCCCCCCCCAAAAAAAAAAGGAAAACATTTTGCATCGGTTGTGACTGGGGCATAAGTAACCATTCATAAAGTGAGATATTTCGCCCGGAGATGATGGGCGGGGGATAAGCCCCGTTTCTTACGGTCAGTTTGGTGAAGGGAGCGGAGGCAAGAGGATCAGATTAAAGTTAAGGGGTATAACACTGTAAGCAAAACGGACAAATAAATTGGGCAAAGAGAAAATCTTCCATTCCAGCACTTACAATCATCTTGCCGATAGCTATATTTACACACAAGAAAGTTCCTTCCCCATTATGCGGTGAAATGTGAAAGAGGTGTCGCACATGTTCAATGAATCAACAGGGGATATACTTTCTTTTCCGTGCGTAGAGCTTTTGTAAAAGGCTTGAATGGATGTTCTTTATTTTGTCCAACTCAATTGCCCATTATGCTCACAGTGCTCGGAAGCGTTGGTCAATTAACATTAGGTGTTACTCTTGATTTATTTCTTTTCGAAGTTAAAGGTCCGGTAAGAGTAAGCAGCTCAGAAGCTCCAAAATAAACACCCATTGATCTGACAAAATGGCAAAAATAAAGTTTTACAATCATATCACTTATATTCCCTGTCAAAGACATGATTCGGCATTGTTTTCGCTAAATAAATTCTCAACTGTCAGATTCTAAATGGTTAACGCTGGTGTACATAATCATTGTACTATAGCAACTACATGTAATACTTCTATACCGCCTATGAATGCACTTCTTCTAGGGGCTTCAGGCACAAAGTAATCTGTGAAAATATTAGGCTTCAAAGTGAAAGTTTAGTGCTAAAAATAAACAGAATATATTTACAAAAGAATTATAATGTAGGCATAGTGTGCATAAAGCGACAGTGAATGATTTATTCAATTTCCAGTACAGTTTTGGTAAAAGCGAATATTTTTTATCGCCAGACTTTTGTCTTCAAATCTATATGAAATGAAATATAGTATCATAAACATATTGCACACAAGATTGTGCGAAAAATGAATGAGTTTGGGAAAAGCTATAACCTAAAATGTGCAAAAATTTTTAGTGTGGTGCATTACCACACTATTTCGATTCATGCTGTAAAGGGCGACATTATTCAAAGTTTGCCAGAGTTTCTATTCGACCCCGTAAACACAAATGGCAACACTAGCTGCCCCTCCCACACACAGACTCTCCGTGCACTCCCTCAACCCCCCCCCCCCCCCCCCCTCTTCCTCCCAAAAATCCGCACTTTTGTACTTTTACTTTCGATAAAGTATATTATTACTTGTTAAGGATTCAGAAAGTTTACCAAACGGTATTTGTCAGTAATTTGAGTTGAGCTATCACACAACTCTTTTGGGAAAAGTGTCTAGAGTCTGCTGGAAATTATCCTAGATCAGCTGACTAACGGTGACAATATGTAGATGTAGCATCACCATGGTCACCTTCACTAGTTGCACTAATCTGTTGACAGAAAATCATATAATTGAAATTCTTCAATATTGCGTTCCATTATTCGACTCCTTTATTTACTTATTGAATTGTTTATGCATATATTAATTTATTTGATAAAGTTTTCTTTAAAAAGGGATGGTCTCGTTCAAGCCACATGGCCTACTTTGCAAGAGAGCCCTGCCGAAACACAAAGTGCAAATACATGATTTAGTAGAGAAACACAATGAATTCGATTTTTATAAGTGATGCACATTATTTCTTTTTTAATTTCCTGCATATTATGTTGCAACTTACAATATTAATTATATTTTCTGTATTGTTAGCATTCATACATATGTTTATATTGTATTATTTGAATGTCGAAATAAAAATGAATAAAATCAAAATCAAATAAATGTTCCTTGATAGAAAATACACATTCCATGTAGTACAGATGATTATTTTTTTTATTACAATACTTGTTGTAATCATTTTATTAATATAATTTCTGAATAGCGTATCCTTTCATATGTGCATGTTACTGATTTTATCAACCATATACATTCTAGGATCATAACATTGGTATATTGAATCAACAGAACAATCATTCATAATCAAAATTAGATTTTTCCATCTCCTTATCCGGTGGAATCGCGGCATTGAACAGGAAAATTCTGAAATTGTAATAATAACTCAACAACAGTTATGAAAACCTCCCTCTAGCGCAGTGACTCAGATTTCATATTGATAGAAATTTGATATGGTTTAATATCAGAATAGTAACTGAGATTGAAACTATACAGTGACGCCCTGAGGTCATTTAGATGTATTAATACACAATTCAAACACAAATGTTTCATTTAGAAACAGAGATTTGTCAACAAAGTGTTGAAATCTGAAAGGGCTAATCATTGACCGCGTTATAATAGCTTACAATGGCTTCCAACAATAGTAACTGAAGAATACTCTAAAGTGAATCCGTTTTGCTTCGTTCTTGTGTGTGTTTTCCATTTGAAAGCCTGATTAAAAAGGGGCTAGAGTCCAGTTGAAAATATTTTGAGAAAACTTAAAACAAAGTAATAACAGTAATAATGACACTTTCCATTTTATATAGAGCTTAGTGCCTATGTATCTCTACATTGTTCTCTAAGTCCTCTCACACCTGTGCTAATTGAGGTGGACGAAGGCTGAAGAATTTGAAAAATACGGATGCTTATACTGATAGCCTGCTCATTGATTATATCAAACAGAATAGTTGCATAAAAGAATATTCTATTATCGGTAAATATCATTATCACCATGATTACTGAATTAAACTCGGCAGATGTAGCGGCAACGTGTATGCAGATATTAACATTTGTTATTTTGTCTTACAATTCATTTTTTTTTTCGTTTATATCCATGCAAGTTTATGTTAAATTGTAGTTGTTATGATTTGAGTGAAAAATAAAAAATATCTGAATCTGACATCCTTAAAGGAGCTCTAGCAAGCATAACACGTATGCAGAACTGCTATGCAGAACTGCTGTGTACGGGACAGATTCATTACATTGTTCGTTTCTTGAAAAAAAGAATGGGAGATGGAATATCTTTTATTTGTTAGAGCTATTGTAAATATTTGAATGGGAGTTATGTACTTTGTTCACTTTTTTGTGCATCATCTTTTGTGCGTATCATGAATAAAAGAATAAATCATGTGGAAATCATCAAAGTTAAATACTTCAGAAATACCATGCTAAAGAATATCAGTGCAAGGTCTGTTGAGTTTAGATCGATTGAATGAAAGTCTGCGGCATGATAACTCGACCAAAACACCACAAATCCGTCATTACAGTTCAAAACCTTGAGTTTATTCCTTAAATTATGTTATTTACTCTGGCAAATCCTCTCCATCTTTTTGTGCAATGTTTGCAATGTTCTGCTCAAGTGGGAGTAATGTTTGGTGGAATTGTCGTTCCATCATTTGAAATAAAGCGTCAGATATTGCTGCAGACATGGAAATGAAAAAGAAAATATAGCCATCGACTTGCCAGGTCGGCTAAGCGTCTCCCCTCCATATATTTTAGGGGGCGTCTATCAAACTTCGTAAACTAAAAGGCAGACGTTGGTGTCTAAATAAGCGCAAATACGTGATTGAACGTTTGTAACAGCGTTCAAAAAGATTTGATAAAATATTCCTTTTCATTGCATTGCCCCACTTCTCAAAACTTGATTTGAATGTTATTATGTTAGGCTCGAATTAAAGGCTGAATTTTAGGAGTAGAAAGTTAATTTCAAATTCAGTTAATATTAATGAGAATTGTAATAATTCAATATTTGGTCAACTAAACATCCTCTAATGTCATTGAATGTTTGTTTTTGTTGTTGTTTTTATTGTTTCATGTGTACGACACATTAAAAAAAATATTTTCATTTGCCCCAGGACCCTTTAAAGATTAGGAATAAAACATTCACACCGTGACGCGAGTTTGCAAACCTATAATTCCGATCTTTTGGGATGATCCCATATTAAAGGGTGAGGCGTGACACGGCCTGTCAATTTTCTAAAGTTCTCATCCCTCTTAGCGTCATTTAGATGTATAATATCTCTAAATGCAAATCTGACTTCTTTTTTTTATTAACGTTTTGATATCTGTAGCGGAAACCAACATCTTCTTAGGCTTTGGGGGATTGGAGAATTTAGGATAATGGTAATTTCCAGTTTGTTGGCTACACACTGTGGCCACCTAGAGGGAAAAAGTACAGTAGTCCGGTGATCCCTTCTCCAACCCGTGTTTTTTAAGAGAAAAAAAAGTATACTTTAATGGAATGCACACTAAGGAAAAGGAGTACAAATTTGCACCTTTAAGGATACAAAGTATTTGACACTGGGAACACCTTTAACGTTTTGATATCTGGAGCGGAAACAAACACTTTCTTAGGATTTTGGGGGATTGAAAAGTTTAGGATAATGGTAATTTCCAGTTTGTTGGAGACACACTGTGGCCACCTTGAGATGCAAAAGTACAGTAGTCCGGTGATCCCACATTCCACCCCTTCTGGAAAAGACATGCATTCCTGAAATGCGCACTAGGAAAAAAGGTACAAATTTGCACCTTTACGGATGCAAAGCACTTTGTCACTGGGGCACGTTTTAGGGTTCAATGTTGCAACCTTTTTGTGAAGGTGCAATATTTTACAAAATACGTGTATTAAAACAGATGCTGCAGATGTGGGGTTAAAATCCGATGTGTATTCGCTGTTCAAATCCGCATCAGCAAAGATCGATTCATTTCGAATCAGACAATTTACCGACTGAGCTATTTGTCCGCTGTTATTGAGCGATAAATATTAAAGGTATAGATAAGTAATATTCTCGATGCAGAAATTAATGTGAGATGAGCTTATGTACTCGACAATTGCTTTACATGCATAAATATAACCATGTACGACATCAGAAGATTTTAGCATGTATTCTGGCTAATTTCAGTTTGAAAATGCTAATAAGCCGTTATTCCTACGAGGTGCTAAATGACTGGACCGTGAGCATAGCCGGATAATGTAGATGCAAAATAATATGGATGACAATCGCATCATACCAATTCTAGCTATCCGTTGTTCACAATGTGCATGTATATAAATCGATGAATTTGTAATGCACGACTATAAATATGTTTGAAATGAGATCGTCTAGAAGTGCGCCACTTGAAAAAACGACTGTGGCTGGGGGATAGTGTCTGCTGGAATGGCTTTTTATGTAATTTGTAATACTCTTGACACATGTCGGTATGAATACACTTCCTGCTAGGGTTGGAGCCCAACCCGGTCACACTCTGGCAGACTGTGTGCGTGTGAGTGCGTGTAGGGGTGCGAGTAAAGATGTGTGTGTGTGTGTGTGTGTGTGTGTAAAAAGTATGTGTGGAAATGTGTGTATGTGTATGTGCATGTGCGTGCGTGCGTTTGTGCATAGTAGTTTATGCATGTATGTGTGTCTGGATGTGTGTGCGTGCGTGTGTGTGTGTAGAGTAATGTGCCCATATATGTATGTGTGTACATATATCGGTATATGAGCGTTTTTTGTATGTGTGCTTGTACGTGTGTGTAGGGTAGTGTGTGTATATTATATGCACAGTAGGTGTATGATTATGGGTGTAGGAGTGTGTGTGGGTGTGCTTGTGTGTATTTATATGTATATTTGCGAAAAGGGATTTTCTTTTCCGTTTGTACTTTGCCTCCATTATTTTTTCTTCGTCGTCGTTAGCCTATATATTATATCTCATTCATTTTATCATACTCTCATCCTACTCCACTATCTATCCACCCCTCCACCATCAATACTTTCACTGCCTTCTTTTCCTCTTCAGAAAATCCTTTTTCATGTCTTCCTCCTCATAATTTCTCCCTTCTTCATGTTCTTCGTTTTGCTTTTCTTCTTCTTTTCGTCCTTTCTTCTTTTCCCTCCTCTCCAGTTACTCTTTACATCATGTTTGTTATTTTCTGATTCTTTTTCATTCTCCTCCGTAGTTTCTTCGTTTTTATGCCTGCCTCCTCCATCAACATTTCTTCTCCATCTACTACTTATTATTTTAAGGACCCCATTGGAAATAGGCCTTCGGCTTTCGTGGGATAGATATCCTCGTCATGGTATTTTCTTGCATCATAACGAATGAAATAAAATCAAATCAAATCAAATCAAATCACGTAGGTAGTCCTATTTTGTGAGAATGCGTCCATCGGGTGGCAGCAGCGGGATCATCGCGCTTCAATTATTTGAAGTGTTTATGGCAAAGCTCTGTCCGTATAATATTCTACACTTTCCTACGCTTTCATTCAATGAGAATGATGCACATGACCTGCTCTTGACAAAAATAATTTCCGGTATATTCATCAAAAGTATATCTTCTGCTGCATATATCTAAAAAAAGAAAAAAGAAAGAAAAGGAGCTATATGTGTATATCATACACTTTCGTTCAATCAGATTGATGCACATGAACTAATCTTTTTAAAAAAATATTTCCGGTATGAAAATTATTCATTTATAGTATATCTCCTTTTGCCCATCCCTAAAAAGGAATTTCTGTCCATCAAGGTCAGGGAAAACAAATTGATCGATTTTCCAATTTTCATAAAAGAAATGAAACAAGCATCGTTGTCTGAGTAAATCGCATGTACATTCGTCTATCGGGTGGCAGCAGCGGGATCATCGCGCTTCAATTATTTGAAGTGTTTATGGAAAAGCTCTGTCCGAATATTCTACATTTTACTCAATCAGATTGATGCACATGAACTGCTCTTTAAAAATATTTTTCGGTATATTCATTGATAGTATACGTATCCTCTGATGCTTATATTTAAAAAAGGAGCAAAAAAAAAGAAAGATAACAAAGCTTTATCTGTATATTCTACACTTTCGTTCAATCAGATTGATGCACATGAACTACTCTTTAAAATATCATTTTCGGTATGAAAATTATTCTTCTCATGCCCATCCCTATAAAGGAATTTCTGCCCAACAAGGTCAGCCAAAACAAATTTGTCCATTTTCCACTTCTCATAATCAAGATAGTAGAGACGTAACAAATATCACAGTATGAGCAAATCGCATAACCGTAATGACCGACTCACATCTTTGCGCTTTAGCCTGCGTCGGCTGAACGTTCTTGACAGTTAAAAATACTCCCTGGACGCACAAAGACGCAGGTCATACGGTGAACTGACGTTCGGCGTATGCTCTTTAAGCGCAATCCGAACGTCAGTCCACCGTCTGACCAGCATATACTATGCGATCGGAGAGCGTAATTAATTTTCAAAAACGCTGGGCCGACGTTGGCTAAAAACAAAAAGGTGTGATTCGGCCTTAGCAGAGGGTGCAAATATGAAGCGTATATATATATGCATAGAGACTGCACTTGAATTGGTAATTAGACACATCATAATTCTTAATATGTGGGACAAGGCTTCCGGTTCCGTGACGGTGTCTGACTCTTTCTTGGATTATATTCTGAATGATGAAATGTACACTGTAAAATGCTAGTGTTAAATTTAGCACCAGATCGAATCTATATGTGACCGCATCAGAAAGTTGTCAAAATAATACCAGTTTTTGGACTGAATTCAATAAAATAAAACGCCTACTGGTCTTGCCTAAGCCCCATGGACTACACTAATCGATGTTTAGTGATTTGATTCCAAACGGAGGTTATTTCAACACTGTTCTGGTGTGCTCCTACCTTGATTCAGATTGGTGTTAAATCTAGCACCCGCGTTTTTGCAATGTACACTCAAGGAGTGCTGTCGAGTGCATGAGGACTAGGCATGCCAAGAGAGAATCATATTCCGATAGCAAAAAAATGACATAAAGGGTATTGGTCCTTCTATTGGTCTTTACTTTACTCTGTTTCTAAATATTTAAATTCAAATACAATATAAACATTTAGAATCCACGTATCTTTGTTCTTAATCCTACACTTTCAAATTCCCTTTCAATTATGAATATTTCAGAAAAAGTGGCTGAAAAAAATTATGCAATCTATTCTTTTTCCTATAATATTTCTTCAATTGAATACACATAGACGACATATTGTAACTGTTGCCAATATCATTTTTTTTTTGCAATACTGCATTTTCTCTTATTTTATCCTTGACCTCGATTACCTTGACAAATCAACCAACGCGTGTAATTGTAAACATCAAGGCCTTTGGAATTTTGGTGAGATTTGAGACTGATTTCGAAGCAATGAAGTGAAAAGATGAGAATTTGTTAAATCAGATCATTGCATATTTGAATAGTTCAGAAGCAATCGAAAAAAAACCCTTTTTTTCTCCGACTGACCAACCCTGTTTTATTTTTTTTCAAAAGATGGCAATGGGGGGCTTTCACGCAATTTCTGGCCTGATTTTCATGGATGGCTTCAAAATGCAAACACTCTCGGCATTTCTACGAGCTGTTACCTAGTTAAAGGGAAATTACACCCAGACAAAAATGTACTGTCACTAAATGAGGAAAAATGAGATGAACAAACTGTGAAAATTTGAGCAAAATTGGATAATCCGTTCAAAAGTTATGAGTTTTCAAAGTCATCCTTTCCACCTGTGCTGGGCATCCCTGCAATGGCATGCGTATAGCTAATTAGCATAATCTGTGATGTCATACATGGAGAACTCCTCATTCACTTTGTATATACATTTATTGAAAATAGATCAATATCATATTTCAAATGAGGAATCAACCCCGTTATTTCTGGAGTGCTTGCAGAATTGTTGTGGCAATAATATATTTAACCGAAGAAATAAAATGTTGTCTGCATTTCTGGAAAAAGAGGAAAATGTGAAATTTTGTTCTACAAAGCGAATGGAGAGTTCTCCATGTTCACAGCCATTTTGTGCCTGTGCGTTTGCCAATTTAAGGAGTCCATGAGGGGAGTAAATCAAAACTTTGAGAATTCATAACTTTTGAATGGATTATCCGATTTTGCTCAAATTTTCACAGTTTGTTCATCTTATTTTTCTTCATTTAATGATAGCATTTTAATGTCTGAGTGTACTTCCCCTTTAAGGATTATGATGGTGTGCAAGAATGGCGTCACAATACAAACACCATATATACAGGCGCGTACGTGCAGGAATGCACTTTAAAGCCCAAATTTTGTCTTCAAATTTAAATGAAATGATATATATCATTATGAACACATTACACAAAAGATCGCATGAAGAATCAATCAGTTTTGATAAGGTTATAACCGAAAATGTGCAAAACATCTTCTTCCTTGATAAACACCACTTTAATTATCGTGCACCGAATTGGATAAGAATTTCAGAATTTAATCTTTTATTTGGTATATATGTACCTTGTTATCATGCTTTTCTCAATTTTCTCAAATAACCTAGCATGTGCCCGCTAACAAACAAAACATTTTTATTACCAAGAGAGGACGCTAGATATGATTAAACAGTCAAATTAAAAAAAAAAGAACCAGTTCGTAAAAAGTTTGCTTTGGTCTCGAAAATGTGTTTGAGATATATATGTCATAATACTAACAAGCATTCTGACAAGCAAGGGAAAAACATATACATAATATATACATCTTATACCATCAGCAAGCTGACAGGGCCCCGCATTATAAGTATTTTCCTCTGCCTTTTTGAAAAGTTTTTCCTAATTTTGTAAGATATTGCTGTGTTAGCTCTTCCCCTTGGATCCACGCCTGTTTTATACTACAGGCAGTTACTTCAAAACCAGTAGAATAAATTCTAAATCCTGTAACTTCTGGCGTATTTGTATTGGTAATTTTCCTCCAGGGGACTTAAATGCTTGTGCACAGAGCGATTCAAACACTAATATACTTCTCGCAGACATGAACCCCCCCCCCCCCCTGCCACAATTTAAAGCTGGCACAAAGAATCGAACAAATATGTCAAAGGAAGAAGTGCTTTCTTTAAATATTTGACGTATTGCACTTCAACAGAAATTTTATGACATGACAGATTCATTTCATCTATTCATGTTGTAAAAATAACGGATGATGCTTATTGAATTAAGGAATGTCGAATAATTTCACGACCCGTATTGCTTTTATCTCCTTTTTCGTCGATTTATCTTCCTATAAAAAAAACACTCGTAATCTCCTTAATCACGTGACCCTCAATCTCAATGTTATTCATGCCATTCCCGATTCCCTGTATATGAATCATCAACATGATAACCCAATTTAATCTTTGCATGAAGAGTCGTTACCGGCTTGTAAATTGCAACATTTGGCTTGCCCAGTCAACTTAAATAGCCCCATCAGCGGATCAAAGCCACGATGCCGATTTAAGTGGTTGATTTATAAAGATATGCGCAGTAAATATACAAATGGTGCTTAAAACACCATGCCCATCTCTTATGTTAAATAAACGCACTATAACAAATAAATTATAAACTGCATGTATAATATTTGACGTGATCATGTAGATGTAATAAGGTTACAAACATAATAATGACAAGAAGAAATAGGATTGTATAGCATTGTCATCGTGTTACATCATCACAGGTTTATTATATATTTTATTGATTTACAAATTTCGTCTTCCTTACAGTGACATTCGTTCTGTAATAAATGTATCGTTTTGGGGTCTTTTTATTCTTTGTTATTTGTTTGTCTATTTGTTTGCTTCCCATTGTAATATGCGGAACAATTGCAAAGTTTAGTGCTCATTTGAGCGAAATAAGACTCACATGCAGCTGAAAAACATGATTTAGACTAAGTACGTTTGCGTAAAGAGTCTATTGTTATAAATCTAAACGACATTTCATTATTATCAATCAGAAAAAATGTTTTGTTCAATCAAGAGTTTCATTCATATGTTACTAGAATATTTCGTTAAAAGTACATGTGAACAAAATATGTCATTACATTTGCAAAGAAAATACCAATTTATTTTCATCGTTTGTTGTAATAACATGAATTCATGTGACTTTCGTATGTCAGAATTGAGGCTGTACAGCTCCATGGCAATTCCACATATACAGTAACGGAATTACATTCCATTTTCAACTACACTTTTTGTCTGTTACAGCTCAGTGACGTACATACTCTCAGAGACCGGTCAAACTCTTAAGATAAAATATAAAGCAGGTTCTAACATATGAGAAGGAAGAGACATTTACATTGTTCACATGGAAGACTCCAAGGCGTGGAAACTGTGGGTAACGGAATAACATCACACTGCAAAAACGCTGGTGTTAAATTTAACACCATAGGTCCACACCAGAAAAGTGTTAAAATAATAGCATATATCATATATGATATTATTTTAACACTTTTCTGGTGTGGACATATGGTGTTAAATTTAACACCAGCGTTTTTGCAGTGCAGATACTTAATTTGCCCGTGTTGTTCATTAAATAGTCCTTTAAATTTGAAACAAAAAATATATCTCATACATTTCTGAATAGAGATTTTTAAACAATTTTAAATACACTACAGGATCAAAGCAAATCATCCACAAAAAATTGTCTCCGAGCAAAATTGGAGCCACTTTTTAAAAAATATTTCCATACTTTTCCAATGGAATTGCCCTCTATCAAATTGCTATGTGTGGGACTATACACTGCAATTTGCAAGACCGTGAGAGCAGTCGAAAGGCATGGTGGCGGCGGTTTGTTTGTAACGTATAAATATGGATTGTCATGTGATCAGAGGAAGTTCACGGTGTTTGATTTGCTCTAGATTTGTTTGAGCATGACGCTACACGACAGTCGCTTATAGAAGGGGGTGGGGGCGAAAGGGGTGGCAGGGCGGAGG
>BQKZ01000926.1:23162-39934 GCA_036244855.1 Temnopleurus reevesii
AAAAAACGCAAAGACCTGAATCGACCTTAACATTCGCTCTATATCGGACAGTCACGTCAACCGCCCACAATAAAATATCTGAAGAGGCACTTTGCTGTAAATAAACATGAGATAAAATGAACCGAAATAGAAAGATAAAGAACTCCGTTTTAGACACTCCAAAACAAGCAATGAGAAAAATAAAACAAATGAATGGAGGTTGTTAAGCCCACACACTTTCGCTTTATCAACAGGTGTGGTAGCCTATATGACAGATTACTCGAGACAGCCCAGACGATAGTTTGCGCATCAGGGGTCAACTGCTCGAAACACAACAACAAATGAAAGTGAAAAAGAAGATAAAAACAAAAATAAATCAAATTCCCTGATTTATGAATCGGAATCTGAGAGTGTCAAGTGCCCCCCCCCCCCTTTATCCGAACCACTTTCTAAACGCAGTAACATTTTATCAGCTATCGCATAAATAGAGCACTAATATCAGATCACTCAAAGTGTGACGTCACAACGCATTGGCCTATACCCCACATACAGAGGGTAGGCGTCAATTCCAAATGTTCAAAATGGTCTTAGCTATCTTCTTCTTAGTAAGACGTCCTAACATTTTGTGCCACCTCCGTAACATGGAAATAGAAAAGAATTTTCCATGCTCGTAACATAGAAGCATCACACATTAGTGTCTAGGTTAAGAGGGTGGCACTATAGATTAAGATGTCCTTGATAAGATTTCCTTGCCCATACATCGCCTATATTTAAACAATTAAAATTGTTGAATATATATGACTTGAATATCTTTAATATTGCTACTTTAATGTACTTAATATCTAAAAATCCTGTACCTGTACCTCTTACTCAAAAATTTAAATTGGTTTCTGAAATATCATCTTACGAAATGAGAAATCCACTTAATTTTTATTTACCTTTCTTCAAAAAACCAATGCTGGCCTAAATTCAATTTTCTATAAAGGATCAAACGTTTGGAATGACTTACCTAAAGAATTAAAAACAAGTCCATCTTTAAATGTATTTAAAAAAAACTTAACAAGAAACTTCTTTCACTAAACTATGTATGAATTTTTCATCAGGCTCTTCAGTCTTCAGTCTTGTCATGTTTGTCTAGGGTTTGTAAGGTCATCTTAGATGTTTACTTGTTTGAATTCAATTATCGATTATCTTTTTTTTTCTTCTTACCGCTACTATACATATATTATTCATCTTTGTTTTTGTTATGATATTGTATATTGTATGTTCTGTATATCTGGTGGCAGCAGCTAATAAGACGCTTGTCTTCCAAGCTGTCTCCTCATTCTTTTAAATTTTATATATTTTTACCCTGTATGTATGTACCTTTTTATCTGAATGAAATAAATTGAAATTGATTGAAATTGATGTCGTAGCAAGAAGATGATAACTAAGATCATTTCGTGCAATTGGCCCCTGATCAATCGGGAAAAGTCAGACGATATTTTTGTACATCAGGGGCCAATTGCATGAAATGATCTTAGCTCTCTTTTTCTTGCTAAGACGTCTTAACTTATTGTGCCACCCTCGTAACATAGAAGTATCAACACTTGTGTCTAGGTTAAGAGGGTGGCACAATAGGTTAAGACGTAATAGGAGTCAGTGGATAACGAATGACCATTTCATGCAATTGGCCCCAGCCTACTCGAGAAAAGTGAGACGATATGTTCGTACATCTGGGGCCAATTGCATGAAATGATCTTAGCTCTCTTCTTCTTGCTAAACATGTCTTAACAATTTATGCCACCCTCGTAACATAGAATTATCAACGTTTGTGTCTAGGTTAAGAGAGTGGTACAATAGGTTATGACGTCTTAAGACCATTACGTGAAATTGACACCCACATTACTCGACACAGACCAGACGATAGTTTGTGCATCAGGGGTAAATTGCACAAAAAAATCTTAGCTATCATCCTCCTGCTTAGACCATTGTAGACGTCTTAACTTATTGTGCCATCCTCTTAACATAGAAATAAGAATTGATACGTCTATGTTAAGAGACTGCACAAGAAGTAAGACGTCTCCGCACGAAGATGATAGCTAAGACCAATTCAAGAAATTGACACCTACTCTCTATCTGTCTGTGGGGGTATAAGCCATGGCGTAATGACGTCACACTTTAAGTGATATAGTGCTCTATTTTTGCGATAACTGATAAAATGTTACTCCGTTTAGAAAGTGGTTTAGATAAAGTAGGAAAGCCACTTGACACTGTCAAAGTCTGATTCATGAATCCGAGAAAAGGGTCCCTTTTCTTTGTTTTTCTTTTCTTTTAATTATATTTATTGCTGTTGCTGTTGTCGTTGTTTTTGTAGGTTTTTTTCTTTGCTTTTTTTAGGGGAGGGGGCTTTATTGTTGATCGTATCGTGATCGTAGCAACTAATGCCCGAAATGTTTTATATATAATGATATCATTGACGACACGCATTCTGACGGGTCCTACAGGGTCACCTGAAGGTCACCTGAAGCTTAAACCTCTGAAGGCCGCTTCACGAATCACGAGCGTTCAAACTACCGGCTGAAGAGGCCCACCAAAGTCAACTCTACCTCGCGAAGCAATTTTTAAAACCAGTTTGGAAGTCCACTTCCTTGACTGCTCATCCCGTTCAAATTAGCCTTTAGAATAGTTTCTATCACTGACTACATGCATAACACTTACGAGTCCTACAAGAACACCTGAAGGTCACCTGAAGCTTAAACCACTGAAGACCGCTTCACGAATCATGAGCGTTCGGATTACCGGCTGAACTAGTTCCTGGTCAAATTTTCCTCGCAAAGTGGATTTCAAAGCCAGTTTGTAAGTCCACTTCCATGGCCGCTTGACCGTTCAAATCAGCCGTTAAACTAGCTTATGTTAAACTGGTTTCCGTTACAATAGATCTAAAATGGCTCCGGATGACGAAAATCTACCTCGTGAAGTGGATTTCATAACAGTTTGGAAGTCCAACTTTGTGGCAGCTTGTCCTGTTCAAATTAGTCGTTACACTGGTTTCTGATAAACTGGTTACCATTACAATAGATCAGGGGCCTGTAACATAAAATATGCAATTAAACTTGCAATAAATATTTATCGCAAGTCTATGTGTACCAAAGAGATGCAATTAATTGCAAGATTTATTGTATCTCTTTTATGTTACAGGCCCCTGAATTGGCTACTGGTCAAATTTACTTCGCGAAGTGATTTTCAAAACCAGCTTGGAAGTCGACTTTCATGGCCGCTAGTCCGTTCAAATTAGCCGTTAAACTAGTTTGTGTTAAATAGGTTTCCGTTACTGTATATCTGAACGTGCTCTTGGTCAAAATCTACCTCGTGAAGTGGATTTCAAAATCAGTTTGGAAGTTCACTTTCATGGCCGCTTGTCCCGTTCAAATTAGGCGTAAAACTGATTTCTAATAAACTGGTTTCTATTACAATAGATCTGAACTGGCTACGGTACTGGTTAAATCTACCACGCGAAGTGGATTTCGAACCCAGTTTGGAAGAACTGGACTGGCTACTGGTCAAATCTACCTCTCGAAGGGGTTTTAGAAACCAGTTTGGAAGTCCACTTTGGTAGTTGCCTGTCCCGTTCAAATCAACAGAAACTAGTTTAACAGCTACGGCCAATTTTAACGCCCAAGCAGCCACGAAAGTAGACCTAATTCCAAACTGCCTCGCGTGGTAGATTTTACCAGGAGGCAATTCAGCCGGTAATTTGAGCTAGTTTCATTTTAACAGCTAGTTTAACGGCTAAACTGGTTTACGTCACAATATTTTAACGTCGTAGATCTGAACGGGATCTTTACAAATGAATGTAACAAGATCATAAGCATAGCATCCAAAGGCATACCAAACTGTTTCCCCTTCCTGTTTCACTTGGCTCGTTGTTAAAATTCTTGAAGAGGCAGGGCTTAGGAAACGAAAACGGAGGGTGCATACCGGCGGAAGGGGAAAAGGTGAATGACGAAAAGAGTTGACTTAGGTGACGATATGGATACCGATAAATATCAAGTAGGATTTACAAAGACGGAACTGTGATGGGAATGTCGGTTGTCTGTACAGTAGCGGAAGGCAGTGCACATGGCCCAACACCGCTGATGGTCCGTATAGGAGTGACCGTTTGGGCCTTTTCATCCTAACCATTACAGAAAAACCTTTGAGTAAACCCTTTTAAAACCATATTTTTGAAAGATCAGAAGATGAAACCGAAATGCACAATGAATGAGTAGAGTCCCTCATAGACACTATGAACAATAAGGACAAAGGATTCGGACAAAACGGCCTCCATTCAACAGTTCAAGCATTAAGTTAGCCACATGAACACAAAGCAAATTAGCTTCCCTCTCTTTATGCGGAGAAAAGTTGAACAGGTGTCAAATCTGTTCTGTAATTATACATAGAAGCTCCTTGCGAAGCTAACGTGAAGGCTTGAATGAGGCTTTTTACTTTTTCAAATTCATTTGTACCTTCTGCTTTCAATAAACGTGAAATCCACACAGCTTTCAGCGGATGCATCTCTGGGATGATGTTTGGGTTAGGCAAAAAAAAGTTATTTGGTTGTCCTCCACCGACCGACCCTATGAAATTTGTTCGATCTGAACTTTTACTTCTTTTCATTGAAAAATTAAAAACAAATACTTAGTTAGGAGGCATTAAACATATTTCTATAAAATGTCATTTTGAAAGGATTTTACCCCAAAAAATGATAGTAAGACAAGTCATAAAGACAGTTTCAAATGTTTCATGGTATTTCTATGTCTCCAATTCCAATTTTCCACAATAAATGTATTCAGAAACTGTTACAAGAGTTTTCAGCGATAGACCGATCCTAATATTTTGCATTCATTATTGCATTCATTGGACAATCAAACAATTTTTATTTGGCCTTACGGACCGCACCGCACGTAAAATGAAAACGATACCACTTGCTTGAACTGCTCCTGTCGAGTGCCTATATGCCGACTATCGAGAGGAGTGCCAAGAGTTCACTCCGTACATCAGTAGAAGGGTTTCGAGAAGAGCGAAAGAGATGAGTGAGGCGGAGACAAGAAATAAACAACAGAGTAACGAGATAGAGAGATGGTGGCATAACATTAAAGCTATTATGACCATTCTGCTCTCAGAAGCGCCTTGCAAGAAAGACAGATAGTCCCATGTTTGTAAGTCTTTGGTATGACTCGGCCGGGGATCGAACCCCAACCTCCCGTTTACGGGGCAGATGCTCTACCGCTGAGTCACACTTGTGTCAGAAGCAAAACGTAGCATTCAAATTTGATGTTTCTGTAATAATTCGACGTAAAAATAAATTTGTCACAATTCATGATCGGGCGGACCGTGAAGGGGGGGGGGGGGCTGTACACCTCCATACTTTTTCAGTTAATATGTGTCGATGGGAATGTGCAAATGTGCAGAAAAAAAACCTCACAGGTCTTACTCTTTCCCCCTTCCACACCCCGGCCCCCACACTCACACACACTTCAGAAGAAGGGTTTCGAGAAGAGCGAAAGAGAGGTGTGAGGCGGGGACGAGAAATAAACAGCAGAGGAGCGAAATTGTTAGATGGTGGCCGATCGAAAGGTAACATGTTCAAGAAACTCTTCAGAAGCATAACGCAACATTCAAATTCGATGTCTCTTTTATAATTCGGCGTGAAAATAATAAGTATTTCTCACTGTGTAACTTTGTCACAATTCAGGGAAAGCGAAACCATGGGGCTGAGAGGACGGCACCTTCAAACGGATACTACCGACGAGTCCGACAGCCCACGAGTCCGACAGCTTCCGACATTTTGAATAATTGGTGCGCGAAATAGACATTACTTAAAAACGGATTAGAGTCAGACAACTCATTAATCTGACAAAATTATGAAAACGCACATGATTACGACCGAAAATAAATTTTGCAAATGAGACCGACTCTAGGTAAAATTGGTCTATTAGTCCGACAGCACTATATTTACGTTAGTCGGTCTTGTAGGTCTGTTTGCGTGCTGTCGGGCTCAAAGTAAATAATTTGTCAGTGTCGATCTTGCGAGCGTGAAAGTCAAAATGTCTAGCTCGAACCTCATTTCGAAAGTTGTCGATGTAGTAGGCTTATATTCATTTCTGTCGGACTCGTGAGCTGTCGGACTCGTGGGCTGTCGGACTCACGGGATGCTCCCTCTTTAAACACACTTCTTCACTTAATATGTGTCTATGGGAATGTGTAGAAATGCTAATCCCCAGTCCTGCTCTAGCAAACACACCTTTAAAAACGTTCTTCTATTCCTCCCTTTTGACGATTTAGTTATTGCTTATTTATTGCAATTTAGTGCAATTTGATATAAAAATGTTTCATGTATTCGTCAAAAATTCTGCCGCTTCCGAAAACACATTTTTAAATCAATTTACATATGTTAGAATGAATACAGACAATACGTTGGCATGAATGACACGCGCTACAAATCGACCCTGCAGCATGTCACACGAATCCCTGTAAATTATGTAGAAATATGTAGGTCATTAATTAGGTCAAATTATACTGCTATGCTCTTGTTTTTGTCATGATGCCATGGTCAATCTCACCACCAGTTAACTTTGGTGTCATAAAATGGATTAAAGACATCGCTTTCCAGACATACTGAACTCCTGTGTGAATTGTTGAGGAGCCAAATGCAAGAAAAAAATATTAAGAACTTATAACATTTTATGCGTTTTTGGTCCTTAAGGAGGCGCTGTGGTGTAGTGGTCATGACTCTCGCCTTTCAACTAGAGGGTAGTAGATTCGAATCTAACCAATGGCGCTAATTTCCTTCAGCAAGAAATTCATCCACATTGTGCTGCACTCAACCCAGGTGAGGTGAATGGGTACCTAATGCCCAGTGTGCTGATGGCTGCCGGGCTAAAGCCAGTGTAATGATATTGCAAAGCGCCTTGAGCGCTCAGCGGAGACGTGCGATATCTAAATTGCAATTATCATTATTATTATTATTATTATTTTGACTATAATTTAGTAAAAATACAAAATCGACTACAATGACAGTTGTACCAAGTTTTAATTCATTTTTAACTACTTAGTTTTTAGAATTTCTATATATTGTTCATAATGATTTATCCATTTTACTGTATTAATCATCTCCCCAGGAACTTCATCCTTTATATTTCTCGCACAGTTTGCTCTATAGCTCTCCACCCCTACAGCTTTCTGACTCATTATGATGACGAAGAACCAATACTAGTAGCTGACAGGGGGAATTGATTTTCCTTTGACCAAAATTCAGTTATATGGAGCAAATGTTATTGGAATGACCGAGAAAAACATCTACTGAACATAATTCTACAATTTTATCATTTATGGTTGGTACAAGAAATAGTGCGCGGCAGTTGCATAACATGTATGCGCTTAGTGATCGACCTCAGTATATCTTATACAAAACAATCTTTATCTGCAATTGTGAAATCAAATTTGACTACAAGAGCACTTGTTCTCAGCTGACTATTTCAAAATGAGTCAATCATTTTCAACTAGTCCGTTTTAAGAGTATCTATTTATTCAATATAACGATTTTACAGTCGCTATCATCCCTTCATTAACAGTGAACAATTCCAGCCTTCATATTTCTAGCATATTTTGCTTTATCGTTATCCCTACAACTTTCTGATTCATCTTTGATGACGAAGAACCAATACTACTAGCTGACAGGGGGAATTGATTTTCCTTTGACCAAAATTCAGTTATATGGAGCAAATGTTATTGGAATGACAGAGAAGAACATCTACTGAACATAATTCTACAATTTCATCATTTATGGTTGGTACAAGAAATAGTGCACGGCAGTCGCATAACATGTATGCGTTTAGTGATCGACCTCAATTAATCTTATACAAAACAATTTTTATCTGCAATTGTGAATTCAAATTTGACTACTATAGCACTTGTTCCCATACAGCTGACTATTTCATAATCAGTCAATCATTTTTAACTAGTTCCTTTTAAGAGTATCTATTCATTCAATATAACGATTTTACAGTCGTTAACATCTTTTTTAATCAACAGTGATCAATTCCAGCCTTCACATTGTGCTGCACTCAACCCAGGTGAGGTGAATGGGTACCTGGTATGAATTTATTCCTTGAAAAAAAGCTGATGCGCCTAATAATAGCTGCACTGCTAAAGCCAGGGTAATAATGCTGCAATTATAGAGCGCTTAGAGAATACTAATGAAGAGTTGATAAGCGCTATATAAAAGCCGTTCATTATTATTATTATTATTACTTCTGGCACAGTTTGCTCTATGGCTATCCCTACAACTTTCTGACTCATTTATGATGACGAAGAACCAATACTAGTAGCTGACAAGGTAAATTGATTTTCCTTTGACCAAAATTCAGTTATATGGAGCAAATGTTATTGGAATGACAGAGAAAAACATCTACTGAACATAATTCTACAATTTTATCATTTATGGTTGGTACAAGAAATAGTGCACTACGGTCGCATAACAAATATGGATTTTGTGACCTAAACAAACGTTACACAAAATTATGTCTGTAAGCTATTGGAAATGCTGAGTAACATGAAAAAAACATGATGTGCAAGTACATCTGGAAAGATCCATGGACAAAATGTACCTTCCAATTATAGGTCAGACCTTCTGACAACTAATCTATCACATAAATAGTCCTCATTTTCTTTTGTTTCATATCTGTAATGAAATTTATGTTCGTAATTGTTTAATTACAGAAACTAAAGCCAATGCAAGTACAAATTGTGTATCATTTTGAGAGACCACAGCGCCAAATTCAATCAAACATGACAACAAGCTTAGATTTTTAAGAATTAGAAACTAAAATATTTCAAATTTATGTATTTCTATTTTTATTTATGTATTCATATTTCACCAGGGTAGCCCATTCAAACAAAGTTTGGTCTTCCATGGGGCCATTCACACACATTCGTATGTTGGATATCCATCCTCATTTTGGGCGTTATGCTTTACCAAGGTTCTTACAACGAAACATTTCCACAACAAACTATTCCATTAAAACTCTTCCCAGGTCCCCGATGGATGATCCAACCACACGTCACTGCTACGTCACAATTTCAGAGGTACACAACGAACACTCTGTCAATGGGCTTGTTTTCAATATCCTCACATACATACTTCATACGTCATTTGAGCGAAATTGCATCCCTCCAGCTATTAATTCAACATACCCATTCATGAATTGCCAACATAATAAACTAATCGTGGAGTAATTTTTGCAATCACTAACTTTGCTAGGTCATTTTGCAGACGATAGTCCCTCTGCCATTTATCAAGCCCGTGGCCCGGGGCGATCGGTCTGTAGTAAACAGCATCGTAACAGCACACGGTCATCATCACGAAGTAGTCCCCGGTCAGATTCACGGCGTTAAATCACATGAACGGAAACCAGTTTGACATGAACTAGCTTAACGGCAGGTCCGAACGGAACAAGTGGCCATGAAACTGAACTTCCAATCTGGATCGGAAAGCCACTTCAAGACGTAGATATTTTATGACCAGGAACCAGTTTAGCCGGTAGCTTGAACGCTCAAGACTTGTATAGCGGCCTCCGTAATGTGAATTTCACCCTGAATGTGTTAAACATTCCTCTGCGCTTAGCCCACGGTATGCAGAGGAAATACGGGAACAAACGAAATGCAAACAATAATATACACGCCGGAAGATCGCGCGGGGAGTATGTGAACATAGCTGTTTGTCCATTATCATAAGAACAGAGTCACTTTGCTTGAAGTAGACTTGAAATCCAGTTCATGGGTCTCTAATCTGAACGGAGACACAACTCACCTTCCAAACCGGCTTTCACAACTGATTTTATTTTAAGCCACTTTCAAAACCAGGGCGGTATTTCACCAAATCGTTCTTAAAGTTACGCACGACTTTAAGAAACACTGGAGCATGTAAACGAGTGTAATACGTGTACGATTCTCGGTCATTCAGCACAAGAACTGATACCAGTCGTGCGAAAAGTTGTTCTTAAAGTCTTTCGTAACTTGGTGAAACACCGCTCAGGTTTGAACGGGGTCATAGACACAGAGATACGTTACACAGTGCATCTCACCCCTCTCTCACACACCCTATGACGTCAAAGTTTAGATGTATACGTTTTGAATTATCCATATAATGTACACCGCGGACTTTAAAGTATGCAATGGCTGTAGCAAGGCGGTGTAGAAAGATTGCTCATTGGCGGTTGAAGAAGTTTTGGAATCTAAAGAGAAGCCCAGCGGCATCATCTAAAACGATTTTGTAACGGAGCTGGAATTGGTTGTAATCTGTTGATGAAACAATTTTTTTCGATTGACAAAGAATCTGTGGAGCCTTTAAAGAAAGTGTGTAGCATTGTGGTTTTGTAAATTAAAAATTCCTAAAATAAAATTGTATGCCCCTTCTACATGTAATTATATTTAAATGGATGAAAAAGTAGCAACGAATGAAAAAAATACTCATGCATTATCAAAACTGTGGCTCCATTGTATTGAAACTCAATATTTTTGTAGCTTATCCCATACACCGTCAACTTTGCAGATATCTTATAGTTCTGGTATTTGAGGGGGTTTTTTGTAAGGAAGATATAATATATACAGGGCCTTTAAAATAGTTTGGTGCCAATGAGGGTGTGCATATGTGTGTGCGCCCAGGTGCGTGTGTGTGTGTGTAAGTTTGGGTTCAGTAGCGCAAGATCACTTTCGTCATACATTGTTTTAAGCTTCCAAGATAAAAAGTGAAAACGTATTGCCGCCAATGCGTGTGAAAGTGTTTGTGTGTGTATATAAATGCGTTTTCCAGTTAAATTTGAGTCCAATTTCTTTCTACACAATTTTTAGTTTTACCACAAAACGGAAAAGACGTTTTTTCTTACCTAAAAGACGGGTGTTAATCGAGGGGCGAAAATCGTCGACCAATTGAGACGTTCACATCTACCGTAGATCTCCGTGAAACCTTTCATATGTGGAGGGTCCTCACAAAAGAATACAAAATGGTCCACTCCCGTAAAATCCAATGACAAATGTAGTCCGGCTAAACGAGGAGTTAGTATAATCCGGATGGTTTTAATCCAAAAGTGCAAATGGCTCACGAAGTGGAGTATTAATCCTCAGTAATAGCGGGTTGCCGAGTTGTCGATATATTCTGTAAGACAAAAATGGGAAGAATAATTTTTTAACATTGCTGGAATTCCCTTTCAATAAACGCGATATAAACAATTTCCGTAAAATAAAGTGGGTCATAGCAAATAGATCCGAACGCCATGTATTCAAATCATACGACCACAACAATCACAAGCCGATTCCGATTTCAATAGCATTTCAAAGGACCATTGAATAGGCGTTCGACTTAGTTTATTCCGTGTTAAATATATTTGCAACCTCCGTGTAATTGATTTCCTTTGTATAACCAAAAGCGGTAAAAATGACCATGTCGTTCGTACTTCGCAAAGGTTTTCGGTCTGTTCACTCAATTAGATATATTGTCGTATATCACTTTCCGATACACGTGTACACAATGTTCATATTCCTTTTTTTTAAATTATTTTCTCAGTTTTTATTCGTGTCCTGCATTTTGGATGCAAACCAGTTAATCATCTCGTGTCATAAGAGAACCATTTCCCAGTATCCAGTGCATGAAAGAGCCACGTCATTCACCACAGCCAGGTTCCTATCCGCACAAGGTTATAACGTTTTACTGCATATCAGAAGATGAATTACTTTCAGGATGCTTTTCATACGCACATTAGCACTCTGCAGAGCTATCAGTGTACAATCAATTCAGCATGTTTGTCCTACACCTCCGAATCCGCGATCTTAATCTATCAAACTGCGACTGGTGATCACATACTAGTTAAATATGTCCAGATGCTTGGTTTGACCTGACTTTGTCGTCATCTTTTTATTGTCATTTTACTTGTGGCAAATCTACTGTATTCTGATTATAATACAATACATGTATACGCCTGATTTGCTAGTTGGACCCAACTGCTTATTTGTCTAGCCATTTTAACTAAACTCATGGCAATTTCTTTCCTCCTGAATTTACATCTCTCTCCGTTCCCGCCATTCTCTCAATGTCTAAGGACCTCTAGACGCCGATACTAGGTTTGAGGGTGAGCTCTATTGTAAAGCTCCTGGTTACACCTTCTCATTTCCTTGGATCGAAAAGTCAATCTGGACCCCGTAAATTTAAAGATTTCCAATCATTCGTTCAATTGATATCAATTGTAAGTCTGTGCAGCTGATCTCGTAAATTTAGATATCTATCTTGAAAAATTAAAAGTTTAAATCCAGTTTGGAATTGGTCCATGACTGCATTCTATTAGATTGACATGCAATCCAAGAAATTTAGAGACAATCACGTATATTTTCTGGCCTACGCATTCTAAGCTCAAACGAACATGACGAAGGTGGAGATGCGCTTCTTGTGTGCATAGGGAAAACGCTTGACTGATGTGGAATTCGTTGGCTTACGGAACGATGGATGTACAGGCTAGCGTCAATCAAACGTCTCTCCTGCATGTTTTTGCACTTAGGGACCGCAAAAATTGAATTTCAGCTGTGTGTTTATTCCCGTCTTCTTCCCAGCGTTCAGGAAATTTGCAAGATGTTCCTTTAAAATCCTCTTCACAACTATACAAATTGAGGCGGACGAAAGCTAACGATTGGAAAATTTCGGAAGCTTATACGTGCAACGCAAAGGCGATTTTTCACAGGTCGTCTTCTCGTCCTAGAGATATCATCTTGGCGAGTTGAACAACTCGTCTTCGTCCGCCTCAATTCATAAAGGCACGAAGGGGCTTTAACGCATATATACGGAGGGAGACGCTTGACAGACATTGAATATGTTCTAATGATGCTTGGCGGAGGCATCCGTTTGCGTCAGCTAAGCATATGTCCCTCCTATTTTGGTCAAAGAGCGTCTTTCAAATGTTATAACGAAGACGAAAGACGTTGGTTATAATATTGTTAAGATGACATTGAGACTTGAGATAGATGGATCAACATACAATGGCTACTAACGCAAATGTGTGAACGGTCCTTAAAGTGTGTTAATCAAGTCATGCAGTCCTTACGAGCGAGTGTCTCCGGAAGGGGGTCTCAATTTCCACGAGCGAGCTACTAGACTCACACAAGGGGCTCCTTGTTATTAATGGGAGGGGTGAAGAGTTTGAGGGGAAGAAGGGGGCCGGGAAGGGGAAGGTGGCGAGTCGATCAAAACAAAACGCCAATGTGAGCCAATAAGTGATCACGTTTGTCGGTTATAGCCTTCGCATCGAATTCAATCTAAAGATACACATATAGGCAGATAGGTTTCCAAGTTAATTTTGAAGTATTTTTCAAACGATTTACACTTCGAGCATTTATGTATAGGGTGTGTATATGATTTTAACAAAATTGAATGATCAAATCGTTACATAGCCTGAGATTAGTAGGATATTGGCTAAATATATATATTATGTTCCAGAATGAAATGATGCAACAATTTCAATACCTCTATTCCGCTCTATTTAGGCGAGAAGAAAGAGGAGTCGAAATAGAGTTGCAACATTCGTTCTATTCATTAAAACCCACCTACGACGAATTCAACATTGGATTATTTTATAATATCTGAATACCTTTAAATCAAATATCCAAACAATATTGTCGAGATCAATCCATACATTTTTTCTAATTGAGGAAAAGAAAACATGAAAAGTTTCAGATACAAAATGAAGGCTTTATCCGAGTCATAAATTGTTTTAAATTGAAGCTTAAATCCGTAAATGACTCAGTTATACATTTATGTTTATAGCAAACCTTTGCAAGTATTTGTATGAAGGACAAAAATAAATGAAATAAAGACGCACCGTGAACGCGGGAAAAACTTTGTAGAGACGCTTGACCGATGTAGAATGCGTTTTGCTGGCGCTGGAAATACATAAGGCCTTTCATCCGTACTTCTGCGTTCACTGAGAATATTTCAAAATTCATTAACGTTGGGCAGACGTCGGCTTTAACCAGATATGTGCGAATGGACATTTAAATTTGTAATGCAAAATATTAGGTGAAAGGTTGGTATAAATGTACTTCATCTCAGCTCATCTCTAGATATAAAATTAACACAGTACGTTCGTTCGAATCACCGTGGCATAGACACAATAGGAACATACATCCTAGTCTACGCAAACGCCTCCAAACTTTACACTTTCGCATTTACCGGGGACAGCATCAGTTTGTCCCGGGGCAAACTCCGGGGAGTGGGTAACGCGATATGTGTTACATGAGCATCACGGGAAGACCTGAACCTAGGGTTTCCCCGAATCCCCGAGTGAATTGCACCCCAGTCGCCTTCCATGACAGTCTAACTGCTAGCAGGGGTTTGGAAGGGCGCGAGGTTGCACTTTTCTGAGACCTAAGGCCCCAGTCACATAGTAAGGTCAGCCTTATATACGATTTTTTCCTTTCTGGTCTGCATCCTTACTCATGCAATATGTAGTTTGTTATCTTTTGTAATTTTATCAATCTGTTGGATGTCATTTTGAATGTTATGTATTATTACTTTTATTGCTGAGTAAAAATAAACTATTGAACTATTGAACTATTAGAAGCTTCGACTGAATACGATTCAACACGACTCCTTCTCCAGTTCACAGTTAGCTGCCCCGAATAGATAATCGTGTTGAGTCGTATTCAGTAGGGGCTTCTATGTGACTGGGGCTTAATGCTTTCTCTGGCTACAACAATACCCGCCAATCCGTTTTTTGTAAGATTGCATTTGTAGTTATCATCCTTGTCCTTTTCTTTTCATAGATACATTTCTACTTTGTCGTTATACAAAACATGATCCCTGGAAGATAAATGGTGAAATATTTGAAATCTATTTAATAAGTAACTTTAAATGCTTTTGATTTTCCTTTCTCGAGAAAGTCGTTTAAAATTCATATTCTTACCCAGTCAAAGTTAATATAAGTTATAAACATTTTCAGGGTGTTGGAATGATTACTGTGTTGTTTGCTATCATTCATAGTCTTGAACAAAACAATCTCATCTTTAAAAAAAGATATACGCGTACAAAATCGCACAACATAATGAAATCAGCAGAATGCCGTTGATAGGCACCGCTTCTTTTCCATCTTGTTGTACATTTTTGCTCCCGATTTTACCCTCTGCAAAATGTGTGCATCTTTAATTCTTAGTGTACATGATTACAAATAGGATACCAATCTACAACCTTTAAGGGTCAAGCATTACAGTGTCCAGCGAGGTCAAGAAACTCTCACCAAGGTACTTGGTCAGATAATACCGGTCAGTTCAAAAATAAATTAGCACCCGAACGATGTAGAAACCGCACGCGCTGCATGCTTCAGAACGAATCTTAGAAATTAAGGAATTAGTGTACGGCACGTGTAGCTTATTATGCGCGGAGTTATACCAAATTTGGCAGAGGCGTGAATCGTAAATAACATTCATATTTTCAAGATTGCAATGGTTTGACATACATTCAGTTCTCAAGAAGAAAATTATTCTCAACAAGTACGTTATTGCATTAATCATGATATAAACTATTTCCGAAAANTCAAGAAACTCTCACCAAGGTACTTGGTCAGATAATACCGGTCAGTTCAAAAATAAATTAGCACCCGAACGATGTAGAAACCACACGCGCTGCATGCTTCGGAACGAATCTAGGAAATTAAGGAATTAGTGTACGGCATGTGTAGCTTATTATGCGCGGAGTTATACCAAATTTGGCAGAGGCGTGAATCGTAAATAACATTCATATTTTCAAGATTGTAATGATTGGACATACATTCAGTTCTCAAGAAGAAAATTATTCTCAACAAGTACGTTATTGCATTAATCATGATATAAACTATTTCCGAAAAAGTTAAGTGGGCCACAGACAGTAGAACCGTACGCCGTTTATTAAGCTGTGCGGAAACAACAATCACAAGCCGGTTCCGATTTCAATAGCACTACAAAGGACCATTGACTTTGCGTTCGACTTAATTTTTCGTGTTAAGATAAATGTTGATGTCTGACCATAACTTTGATATTGCATGTCATTTTGTCAAAAAGCCACACCTAACTTTAAAAAAAATAATTCACCTCTTTACCAGTTACAGTAATAATAGATGCAATTTATATAGCGCACGTATCCACTCTGTTGAGTGTTCAAGGCGATTTACATTATTATTACCCTGGCTTTAGCCCGGCAGCCATCCACGGCGCACTTAGCATTTCAAGGAATAAATATTCCTGACAGGTACCCATTCACCTCACCTGGGTTGAGTGCAGCACAGTGTGGATGAATTTCTTGCTGAAGGAAATTGACGCCATCGGTAGGACTCGAACCTACAAGAAAAATGGATCCAACCCTTTTACAGGTAAACAAGAATCTGGAGTTGTAAGAGAAGTCTTACCTAAGACGATTGACTATGTCCAAGTAAATGAAATGAACCCCAAACAGTATAGTTAAATGATGCCTGATAAACAATGCGAGAAAATCCAAACGATGCAACAATCAAGATAAAGATATCTGAAATATAGTTGAATGAATCCAAATAAACAATGTGGAAATATCAAAACGATGCAGCAATCAAAATAAAGATATCTGCTTTCCTTTTTGTCACCGATGTATAAGTATCTCAAAATCCATGAATATCCTAAAGAAAACGCATCCCCTGAGATGAGCGTCTTACGAACGGACCTATAAGCTTTCCACAAGTTGATTGAAAGAAATCCTTAATAAAAAACGAATCACCCCGCGTAACATC
>BQKZ01000926.1:50412-63665 GCA_036244855.1 Temnopleurus reevesii
GGGGGGGGGGGGGGGGGGGGCTCGACACATAGACATTTTTTGTTTTGGCAGCAAATTTAAATTGCCCATTCTTGTTATAGGGATAATAATTGAAATATTACAAAACTCAACATTTTGGCACCCATATTCAAAGAGTTTCATTAGAGAAGGGTACATGGCCCCAGTACCCCTCCAGTACCCACGTGTGGTATGACGAAATAAGCTATACGTATGAGCATGCCTGCCGCTCGTTTATAATAACACCGATAGACTATTAAATTATAACACCAACAGTGCGCACTTGACCTTCTGGCCTTTATGACGTCATGACGAAGACCTTTCAACGTACCCCTCTTCCCATCTACCGCGTGACATCATTGGACAGTCGACTTTAATGACCAATGGCAGTTCCCGTTGGACTGGATGAACTTTAGATGCAGTATCTTGATCTAATGCAGATGTGGACTTTGCAATAAACACCGGGCTTAAATAGAGTCGGACCGCAACTACAAACACACACACACACACACTCTCTCATATACACGGACAGGCACATATACATACATACATACATACACACACACATTCATACACTCATATTTGCTGCAACTGAAAAGTAAGACCACTTATTCATTTTGGGGGCTGCTGTTACCTCGCTGCCTGAAAGAAATTTGTGCTTGTCTTGAAATTGTTTAATACCTTTTCGCGAACGTGCCCGTGTTTCGCCAATATATGGCGGGAAATCATGATATTTGAAAAGTGCTCAGTGAACGCAAAAATACGGAGGGAAATCGATTGACAAACGTTAAATATATTTAGCTGGTGCTCTGCATACGCACGCATTAGCGTATTTCTTCTACATTTCTGCGTTCTCGAAGCGTCTTTTACGTTTCATGAATGCTATCAACGCAATTGTGCGGTGGCTCCTTTAAGGCGAATTAGAACATATTTCAGCTTGAATATCACCAACAAGGCTAGCCAATCGTCTCTCCTACAGACCAACAGCGGTGTTGTTGCCTCGCTAATTTGGGCGTTAGACTAATGGTATTTCCGCTTCTTACCTGCGGGTAATTCGAATTCCCATTGATTTTTCACATGAGATTAAAAAAAAACGACACACGTCACTTTTCGATCAATTAACAACTTATTCAAACAAACTATTAACATACCTCAATTTCTTATTGAAATAATCAATGCGAATATTATATTGCAGCTCACATCGTAATAACATATATATTAATATCATAATATTCGAAAACTGATATATTTAATACAGCACAGTAGTTAATTCTTGTAGTGCAGTATCAGGGGCACGAGGCTCTTAAATTCTTGCCGCGTTAATTGCAGACGATATATCGGGAATACAATCTGTAAACGACATGTCATAATAAAAAGACCTTGAAATATGACAGAGTGGCAATAGAGAACGAGTATGCACTTAAGACATGCAGTGCACTGCCACATTCCAATAAGGACATACACTTCATGTATATTACTGGTGCAACCAGATCTTGACAACTGGGGAGGGGGGGGGGGGGGGCTCCAACCGGATTTGGAGCCCCTCAAAGCCTGCCTGACAAACAAAAAATAAACCTACAGAAGTAAAAACAAAGCCCCAAAACAAAAACAAAAATAAACAAAAATAAAGCATCATGAGGATAAATGTTTGCACCCGAGCATTTGTATATGCGCCCAAGACTCGATTCTTTTTGCTGTTTTTGTCATAAAACACGAATTCGAGTGAATAACGAACGAATTTGATAAATTTTGTTTGTTTTAGTTCCCCTTACATGACGGCCTGTGGCACAAAAATAAACAAATACGTAATGAATAGAAATAAGGTCTTAATTTAAAAGAAAATAAAAAAAATCTTGCACCCCAATATCTAAATTTAAAAACAGCACCTTTTCCGATCGTGCGACACTCCTTTGCATAAACGATTGTGACTTTAAAGATATCAAAAAAGGGCAGCATAGCATAACACATTGAGGCTGGTAAAAGGTACAATATTACACCTTTCAAAGTTTTGCCAAAGAACGCACTCTTTCGCACTAGGTTGCACCCTTTGCGTACTTAACAAGATATAAACTATTTACGCAAGATTAATTCAAACGCCAAATCAATTCTCCTTTGTAATGCTATTCAAATGGGAACCGGCTTGTGATTGTTGAGTCCGCACAGTTCAACACACGACAAACGGATCTATAATCTATGGCCCACTTTATTTTACGGAAATCGTTTATATCGTGTACTTGTACTGAACGTGTATTTCCATTCCAGACCTTATGGGGGCGATGTTTGAACCCCCAAACTTATCATTCGGGATACTGGTTAGGTTCCCTTTGACTGCCTCAAGCCGTCTGATTCGGATATGATAAATGATGGAAATAACATATGCTCGAACTTTACTCGAAGTTGACCAGCATTTGAACCCCATTTAATTATCATGATTTGATGCTACATAAATCAATATTGTAACATGGGGCCTAAGGACATCAAGCGTACTGTATCTTCCAAGATAGAGGTATAAGTGCGTACCAAGGCAAGTACGTGAATAAATGTAAATGAGTACGTAGCCAAATGTAGACTTATGATTGAGAAGACTGATCGCACCTCTACGTGTGTAGGGGCGCGATCAGACGGGTAAGCATGATCAGAGGATTATTTAAGGACTCTTTGGTTGAGTGCTTTGCAGTCCCTGTATGTTCAGTGCAAGAGAGTATGCAAAGGTGGGTGCTATCAGAACACCTTGTACTCAACTGGACTATAAAATTTCAGGTTTCACAGTCCGATCGACTCATACCTTATCCTGCGTCGGCTCAGCGTTTTTGAAAATAAAAGAAACGCTCACCGAGCGCACAAATATGCTGATCATACGATGGATTGACGTTTGGTTTGCTCTCATTTTTCATTTTCAAAAACGCTTGGTCGACGCAGACTAAAAACACCGGGGCGTGTGAATTAGCGGAAATACGAAGTGTAATCAAATTCATTCTAATCCATATGCGCAGAAATATCAAGGGGACACGTCTGGCTAAAGTCGAATGTGCTTAGAACAAGTGCATATGATTCAGCGGTGGCCAAGCGTTTATCCCAGGTGGTTTATCCCATCAAATGAAAAAAGAAAAATTCCGAATGAAACAACATGAAATAATGTACTTACCACAAAAGACAACGATCGCCATTTACCTAAGCCTAAAACTGATAGACCTTATTACATTTTCGATTCGTATTATAGTTCGTATCTTAAGAAGATTATTGCCCCATTGAGCTAAAATTGTTTGGATGCTCTCGACCGACCGACCGTCAAAAATGGCCCGACCAGAACTTGTTCCCTTTTTTGTGTTTTTCACCAAAATAAAAAAAAAAGAACAATTAGATGAGTCTTGCCTTATCTCAACATGGATAAACACTGGTTGACAGTGCTTTACTGAGAAGCTGAGAAAATATCTCAGGCATTCTCGGGTAGGAATCGAACCCACGATCTCCTGATGACTAGACAGGTGTCTTACCACTAGACCACCGAGAGCCGATGGAAGTGGCGGGCTCGATTCGTGTTATAGCAGCAGGTACTGCGTAAATATCAATTGAATGATTTTTTTGTGTTGGGTGGATAAATAATTAAATACTTCTTGCCTTATCCCAGTGTTTATCCATGTTGGGATAAGGCAAGAATTATTTGATTATTTATCCACCCAACACAAAAATCATTCAATTAAAAAAAGAACACGAATAAAATATTAGTATACATGACATGAAAACATCTTTCCAAAGACTCTTTGGCTTTTCATCCCCGTTTGATTTTTATTTTTCTCATGACTTGTTTAAATTGTGTTTGGAAAGTACAAAAAATAGTTAATTTAAAAGAGAAAAGAGAAAAAACCGATCGCCGCTTTTATCAATATGGCATTGGTGGGCATCCAAACATATTTTTTTGTTCGACCTTATGAAACATCATAGCAGCATCTGCGTCATGTGTCATTATTTTTATCAGGACAAAATCCTTCTAATCTCAACATTATCTTTTTCTTCCTCAACAGATGTTGCTATTGATGAGCATTTAATTGTACATCGGCAAAATTATTAAGATAAACAAACAGACGAGAATGATATGGTCAACAAACTTTGATATACCGGTTACATATATTTCGGAAGTGGATCGAAAATCTTCCTCTATCAGTTTAACGACAGCAACAACCTCTAACTCATTGCAACCTGGAGTTTCGTAAACTTGCATGGTTAGAATGACGCCATATGAACTGAAAACGAAAATACTTTACTTTAGAAAAAGATTATAGATTTATATCCATTAGTCACACTATATTTTCTCCTCTTATTTACAATACCAACATGTTGGAAATAGCTTTTAATTACATCCCCAGCATTATGACAAATGTGTTGTGCATTATGTCAAACATACATTTTACGGCCCCTTATTGAACAAAACAAGTTTGACTGACGCTTAATTCGTTGGACCTACAGTCGACGTATATTCAGTAATGCCCCGTCTTATAGGATCCCGGAAGCAACACGATTCACCCCGACTCTTTATTAAAGCCCCGGTCACATAGGACCCCGAAAGCAACACGATTCACCCGACTCGTTGTTCTGAGGCAGTTAACTGTGAATTAACAAAGAGTCGGGGTGAATTGTGTTGCTTCCGCGGTCCTATGTGACCGGGGCTTACGCGGCAGACAAGCAACTCCTATCTAGTCATAGAGATGATCCTCATAAAGCGCATTCTATATAGTTCTGTCTATGAAATCTTTTTTTAGGAAATGCTTTGAAGAAATTCTAAAGTGCTTTATACGTTATGTCATAAAACTTATTTAGAGAAACAAAGTCAAATATTATGCAAGTAGATTATTATTGTTAATTAATCACCATATCCCTTTCGTTGATTAGCTAACATAGAACATAATTTCTGGTACAACATTGTAAACACTTTTGACTATTCAATATTTTTCTGATTTTCATTCACTCATTACGATGTTATCATGAACTTTTGTGGAATATTGTTTGTTGTTGTCTATCTATTTTTTCTATTACTCTTTGCAAGTTTTGTACAAGTCTGTGTAGCATTTTAGTTTTGGTTGTTAAAGGGCAACAGAGTTTATGTTTAGTTGCTTCGTATAACTTTATAAGATCTGCGACAGCTACAGAACTTGTCCGACTGACTTCGCAAATGACAACAACAGAAGTTGCTTTGGATCAACCATTAAACAAAATCAACAACACGGGATGATGACTGTCATTAATTTGATATCTGTCTGCGCACTTGACGTCAGTTCGACTGCGCATGACGTCATCGCACACATGTCTTGACTGGGGGGTTGATCACTCAAAAGGGGATTATGGGATTCTTGTGGGGCAGTCACACCAACAGGATGATCGCACCCTGCTACCAAAACTGAATTATCTTGAATGATAATAATAATAATAATAATAATAATAATAATAATAATAATAATAATAATAATAATAATAATAATAATAATAATAATAATGTCTTATTTACCCAGGGTATAGCCACATTCAACTGTAAGTTAGCTGCTCTTCCAGCGGGCCCTGCATAACATAAAGTTATCATTACCCTTCTCCTTTCTTAAATGCCGAGCGCCTGGCAAGAAGGCAGACGGTCCCATTTTATAGGTCTTTGGTATGACCCGGCCGGAGATCGAACCTTCCGTTCATGGGGCCTTCCGTTCACGGGGCAGACGCTCTACCACTGAGCCACACATGACCGGTAATTTGAACTATTAACTATAAATTAATGATATGTTTGTTTTGATGAATTTGTGCAATTGAGATTGAGAAAAATAACCTTCAAACATCGGATTTCAAACGGAATGAGACAGTAATAATTACAACTTTATTGATTTGGTTTGATGGCTGGATGGGATCAGTCTGCTGGTGTGACTGTTCTATTTCCAACTTGATGGTCTTACATTTTCCGAGGGGCCTGGCCCGGGAAGGAACGATGAAAGGTGAAGGATGGAAGGTGTGTTGGAGTTTGGACGAATGGGGTCGTGTGATTGTGTGTGTATGTGTGCATATCTGTGCGTATGAATATGTGTGCGTTGAATGTAGGTGTGTTGTGTGAGCGTGTGTGTGTATGTCATTATGTGTGTATGTGTATGTGTACATGTGTGCATCCTAATTTTTTAGTGCAAATGAGTGTCTTTGTGAATGTTTGATGTGTGTAAATATGAGCTTGTGAGTGCGTGCATGCGTGTGCGTATCTATGTGTGCAATTGAGCGAAAACAGTGCGTGTGGGTGATTGCCTTAGGTGTGCGTGTGTGCCTTAATGTGCTTATCCGTTTTTGGACATTCGTTTGTGAGTGACATATTTTATGCATATATGTATGGGAGTGAGTGCGTTCAAATATACATTTTTGTGTAGGTGTGTATGTGTGTGCAGATGAGTGTGTTAGGGCGTGCTTATTCACTTGTTTGGTTATATGCACAAGTGTGAACAAATAAGTTAATGTACATGTCAGCGAGTCAGTGCATGTATATGATTTACCCAAATAGAAACTAAACATGACAAAGACAGCAAAATAAACCGGAAATACCATTGTCCACACTAAAACAATGCAGAAAAAAATAAACAATGTTTGTGAAGTCTTCTTCACTAATCTTCAAGACTACAAAATACAGCAGAATTACTTACCATTTATAACCACACTGCAAGCTGCCAAACTAACACCAAGGGCCCGTAACATAAAAAGAGATACAATCAATTTTGCGATCAATCGCAAACTTTAGTACATGATTTCCCATAGACTTACGATTGATATCAATCGTACGATCGATAAGAAAGATTTATGTTACAGGGCACAAATGAGAAGAGCGGTAAGCAATCAAAATGCCACCGTCCCGGAGGCAAGTAAAAGGGGGGCTGGTCGGGCAATTAGCACATCATTACAACAGGCGTGACATACATCTCACCTTTGGGGAGCCCCGGGATTGAAGGAGTTAATTAAAACAACGTAATACACACTACATGCGGGCTAAATGTCGATTATTTGACCCGAATCCCATTGGGATAATGGGAGAATCTTCGAACAAGAATGCAAGCATGTCCACACTGGCNCTCTCTCTCTCTCTCTCTCTCTCTCTCTCTCCTTCACTCCAATTCTCTACCCCCTCTCACATACACACACGCATACACACTCACACAAAATAGATATGTGTATTTACCCATTCTCTCACAGATATGTTCACATATTTTATGTCACATCACCTTTATAATCTTTAAGAGTTTGTAATAATTACTATAATTCTACTATAATTCCACAATATAGATACACGTTAGATGAAATCTCAAAGTTTGGTGGACTTAAATGATAAATTTGAATTGAATTGAATTGAAATTGAAATCGCTTGTTTGTTTGTGTGTTTTTGTATATTTTGTTTTAACTAGTTACACAATTACTGAAAAATTATGAATTAACAAGTGAATTTAATCTGAAAGGTCGATTTCAGATGTTCTTTCTCTTTTCCACTCCTATGTCTTATTTTTTTCATGAATTTGTGAACTTCTTTACGAAAAATGGCATTAGACAGCAACCAAATAGAAACAAGCAATATATTTTCATCCTTATTACAATGACACAAATCTAATTATCGCATTGCAGATATAACTTTGTAAGATATAAAATGTGTTTCCAAGCCCTGTTTCTGAATATGCAAATCATCCGCTGACCTTTACTACTTATTAAAGAATACGGCTGTTAACCTTTGCTAACGACATTTTGTGACCTTCATTGAAGAAAATGGCATATTCTTATTCGATATACATATACGTGTAGCTGAAAGCCTGTATAGGCCAAGAGATGTAGAGCCTGTTACAAATAAAAGATACGATTAATTGAAAAATTATTGTACCTCTTTGGTACACATTGTGCGTTAGACTTACGATTGATATCTATCGTAAGTTTAATTGCATATTTTATGTCACAGGCACATATAATATCGTGTTGGTAGATACTGACAAAACATTTGATAGTTCAAGGTTTTGGTATGAATATTACAGAAATGAATGATATTAAGATTTTTAGATTTAATTAGTCAAAATGTTTACCAAAACAATTAATGCGATCAGAGAAAATAACACCACGAGAAAAAAAAAGATAATTGAGAGATGAAAGAAGATGTAAATTCATTTTGATAGAACGGTCTCATTATTTTACACGAGAAAACAAAAACAAGAATGGAATCACTGTAATTTGATGAAAAGATAAATAGGGAGGTTTACAACAGAACTAACAGAAAATCGCTAGTTATTAAGATTGATACTATACCGTTTCCCAACCTCCTCCATTTTCCTTTCCTTTCCCGTTTGTGCACTCCTCCCCCCCCCCCCCTTTCTGTTCAAGATAGATTCCCAAATACTTTGGTTGAGCCATTTTCCAATGTGTCATAATCTCTTAAATGAACTTATTTTCACCCCCACTCCTATTAGCCATCGGCATACATTGCGCCGTCTGAGTTTGCATTAGCCGTGCGATTAAGTTCCCCGAACACAGTAGAGGCAACCATGGGGTTTCGAACCAATACCACCCCGGTAGCTCCGCGGCAAAAATTACGTCTTAATACCCAAGAATGTTTCAGCATCTACTGAAGATTATGATGTCGGGAGTTGTAGGACGGGGTGTTTTATTCGATAATTTGCCTGCTTTATAGGAGAATATTGATTAGATTGGTTTAAGCGATGATTGTATTAGGGAGTGAGACAGAGATCATGCTGTTACATGGTGAATGTGAGGGATATAATGAAGGGAAGAAGTAAGGGGAAACATGGAACTCTAGGAAGAAAGAGAAGTAAACAAAGAAATGAAAAAAGAGAAGATGAAAAGAAGAATGAGAAGAAAAAGAAGAGAAAAAACATTGAAGAAAGAGATAAACAAAACAGGAAAAGGATAAGAAATAAAGAAAGAAGAAAGAAAGAGAGGAGGAAAAAGAAGAAGATAGGAAGAAGACGAAGAAGGAATGCGAAGAAAAGGGAGGAGAAAATCAAAAGATTGAGAGGAATATGATTTAAAAAAAGACAAAAATTAAAGGGAGAATAGGAAAAAAAAAGGACTGAAAAGTAGAAAATAAAGAGATAATATAAATTATAAATATCGTCATAACTATGAATATAATGATGACTTTGACGATTCTATCTTATTCATAAATTCATCAAATATGATTACTAGGTTTCTTGCAGTATTACCACGGTTGTTTCAAAGCAATATTGCCCGATGTGTTTACAACAAACACGAAGATGAGAAGAGGAGTTGTAGGAAAACGACAAAGGTGAAACGGGGGCGCTCGAAGGTGAACGGGTGAAGTACAGAAACCATCATGGAAACGGAAGTCACAAAGTGGGGGATGTATATCAAATAGAAAGTAGTTAGTTAATGGGGAACGGGTGGAAAATCAATGACGCGAGAACAAGGTCTCATTTAGGAGGGGTAAGCGAGGAGAGAGAGATTGTGTTGCAGAAAAGAAATTGTATTTGTTTCGTGAAAATAAAATGTTACATTATTGCAATGCTCCCTTTAATTGCCATGGAGCAAACCTACTACCCTCCTTTATGAGCCAACTTCTCCCATGGTGGGAGAAGGTTTGCCCTATGAGAAAAAAAATGTCGTGAGTGTGGGGGGATAATGAAATTGTAATGTTAAGTAGCCCATCCTAGGCCTATATTTAACCTGGCAAAATATTGATGGACTTCCGTACGCAAAGTATGCAATTAGACTAATCATAAATATCATTTGTCTAAGGCAAATTGTGGACACAATATATACGATTGATTGTATATCTTTATCTTAGACTGGATGAAACGACAAAAGGGGCTANAAAAATTACGTCTTAATACCCAAGAATGTTTCAGCATCTACTGAAGATTATGATGTCGGGAGTTGTAGGACGGGGTGTTTTATTCGATAATTTGCTCGCTTTATAGGAGAATAATGATTGGATTGGTTTATGGGATTATTGTATTAGGGAGTGAGACGGAGGTTGTGTTACATTCCGAATGTGAGGGATAATAAGGAAAGGAGAAAAACGTACACTGCAAAAATGTTGGTGTTAAATTTAACACCAATCGGAATCTAGATAGGCCACATCAGAAAGGTGTTAAAATAACACCGAATTTGAAACCAAATCAATATAATTCAACGTCGACTGGTGTTTTTCAGGGTCTTAAACAGCATCAGTTGGTGTTGAAATGTATCAAATGGATTCCAAACTGGTGTTATTTTAACACTTTCCTGATGTGGTCCTATGTTTATTCCAGTTAGTGTTAAATTTAACACCAGTGATTCTGCAGTGTAGGGAAGTAGGCAAAACGAAAGAAAAGGGAAAATTGATAGGAGAGGAGGAAGAAGAAGAAGGAGAAAGCATTGCAGAGAGAGATAAACAAAACAGGAATAGAATAAGAAAGAAAGAAAAAAAAGAAAGAAAGAAAGAAAGAGAGAAAAAGAAGAAAAGAGGAAAAAGATGAAGAAGGAATGCGAAGAAAGAGGAGGAGAATATCAAAAAGTCGAGAAGAATATAATTTTATAGAAAGATAAACATGAAAAGGAGAATATGATAAAGAAGAACTGAAAAGTAATACATAAAGAGATATAAATCGAAATAATAAAGATCGTATTGATACTGAATATGATAATGACTTTGACGATTATTTATTAAATCATCAAATAGGATTGCTAGCTTTAAGCTTGCAGTATTACCCCGGTTGTTTCAAAGCCATATGAGTTTATAACAAATGCGAAGTTGAGAAGAAGAGTTGTAGAAAAACGACAAAAGTGAAATTCGGGGCGCGCAGAGTTGAAAAGGTGAATTACTGAAACGGAAGTATCAAAGTGAGGGAGAACGGACTAGAAATCGATGACAACAGAATAAGAAAAAAAATAGAAGGAGGGGGAGCGAAGAAAGAGAGAATATAATGCAGAAGAAAACATTGTTTGTTTCGTGAAAATCAACTGTAACATAACTGCAATGCTCCCTTTAATTACCATGGGGCAAACCTACTACCCTCCTTTATGAGCCAACTTCCCCCATGGCGGGGGAAGTTTGCCCTCTGAGAAAAAAAATGTCGTGAGGGGGGGGGGGGGGGGGGGGGGGGGCTAATGAAATTGTAATATTAAGTAGCCCATCCTAGGCCTGTATTTAACCTTGCAAAATATTGATGGACTTCCGTACGCAGTACTAATAGCGAAACAGGAAAAGTATGCAATTAGACTAACCATAAATATCATTTGTCTAAGGCAAATTGTGGACCCAATATATACGATTAAGTGTATATCTTCATCTTAGACTCGATGAAACAACAAAAGGGGCTAACAAACTCCACTCTCCCCCAAAATGAGGCTCGCGAGTCAAGTTGTAATCAAATGAAATCGTAGTAATTTTCCTGCCAGGAACCTGGAATCGTTTAGCCACTGGAAGGCAATGAGGGACCCTCTACACTCTCTCATAAATATATCTAGGTCAGAAAAAGCCCCTCGTGTAATACAACTACTCGCGTGTTGACATTCGTTCTCTAGAGAGGGGCAAAAAGACGGGTATACCTGAGGGCGAAACGTTTAAACCTGTCAATATCATTACTAAAAATTACTCTTACAAATGGAGTCAATGTCATTGTCGAGTTCTAGATAAAGTCACAATCAGATCGATTTTTAACAATAATTTCAGTTCATGAAATATTTTTGACGATGTATGTATAAAAATATGTAATGATAAAAAAGGTAAACTTTCTTTATGATATTTATTTATGAATAGTTAGAAGTGAAAGCATTGCGTCACCAAAGTTGCCAATTTGTTAACTGATTTTAATCTTTGACCATTTTTGTTTAATGATTTATATTGTATATGGGTATTTGTCATGTAATTAATGATTCGTAACAGAAAATGTGCCAATACAGCAATCAAATTAGCGTACGGTATACCGGTTACCATTTCGAGAGCACACCAAAGGAAGATTTTTGTTGACCAACAAATATCTCGGTTTTTAGCATTAACTATTTTTTACTCTCACTAGCATACATTTCGCAAAATCAATGCTGAATTACAAACAACACGAAATCATATTTTCTTATTTTGGGAAACATTTCGGGAGATGTTTTCCTCGTTTAAGACGTGCCAAATCTACCCTGAATAAAGACAACATAGCAGGTATAAACCAATGATCCATCAGCAAGAAATTCATCCACACTGTGCTGCACTCAACCCAGGTGAGGTGAATGGGTACCTGACAGGAATATTTTATTCTTTGAAATGCCAAGTGCGCCGTGAATGGCTGCCGGGCTAACGCCAGGGTAATAATAATGTAAAGCGCCTTGAGCACTCAGCAGAGTGGATACGTGCGCTATATAAATTGCATTCTATTGTTATTATTATTATAAAAAAAATCACTACATCAATGTTTAAGGATATGTTAGGGTTCATTCGGGGAGATATTTTCTTCGTTTAAAAATCTACTCTGAGAAAAAGAAAGTCGCAGGTACAAACCAATGGTGAAGAAAAACAGTCCCCAAATCAATGGTAAATTACAAAGGATCGTATACTATAAAAGGAGACTCTAGGGTGCATTTTTGGAAGATATTTTCCTCGTTTAAGACGGGCAAAATCTACCCTGAACAAAACGGAGCAGATATAAACCAATGATGAAGAAAAATAGAGGGAGAAATAGAAGTGGATCCATGTCTGCCTAATTTCCATAAACAAACCTTGATTTACATCAGCCCCGGGTACTCTCTATATCGTATCGTGTCACAAAATAAACGCTCTTGACTTCATCGTCGTGTTTACAAGAAGGTCGTTATCAACCACGCGTGCAACAAGGCGAGAATTCGGAGCTCGATCACGGTTTGGTAGAAAAACTAAAAAACTAACTAAAAATAGACGATCTGTAGAAGGTTCAACCGAATGAACAATACCACAGCCACTTTGTAAATTTCTGTCTAGCTCTTGGTCAAGATTTTTCTATGATATAAAAATGCAAGATACTTTAAAAATATATATATATATAAGCTATTTGCGTAAAATAAAGTAGGTCATGGGACGATAGATCCGTACGCCAGGTATTGAGCTGTGTGGACACAACAATCACAAGTCACAACTCGGTTCCGAATTGAATAGCATTACAATTTGCGTTCGACTTATTTTTTCGAAAATAGTTTATTATCGTGTTGAAAATAAAGTGGGTCATGGAACAATAGACCCGTACGCCGTGTATTAAACTGTTTGGACACAACAGTCACAATTAAGTCGGTTC
>BQKZ01000926.1:64174-89913 GCA_036244855.1 Temnopleurus reevesii
GGGGGGGGGGGGGTGTCTGACGCCAAAGTGCTTGATAAGCCTCTCTGTCTGACGCTGTCACAATAGATACATAGATAGATTTACACTTTATTAATCCATCCATCTTTTCTGTGTAGAAATGTCAAATAGGTGTCGCAATAGCGAAACTATTTTCTTCTGTGATTATTTCTACCACGAGGGTTTGAATGAAGTTGTTTATTTTGTCTAATTCCCTTGTATCATCTGCTCATAGTACATGTGTCATTCCTGAAAAAAGGACAAATATCTAATGAGAAGTCTTTCATCATCAATATGCCATGATAGCGGAAAATTGTTTCACACACCTCTGTGCCTTGTGAAATTTCCTCCTAGGAAATGTAATCAATTAATTTTGCAACCGTGCCAGAATCAAAGTGAGATATCATTTTCTCTTTTTTGGGGGGGGGGGGGGGGAAGGGTCTCGATAAATCTGATTCGGAGTTCTCCTATGACATGTCAATTAACATAAAATGGGTTTTAAATGTACTTTAAAGTACTTTATAGATCACGATTTTATTTGCTTTGATGAGTTAACATGTTTCCAAAAAAATGCGTCTTTCATTGTCATGTGAGAAAGTTGCCATAGTTTGAAAGATCTACTGCAAACCAATGGAGAGCTGAAAGGAGTGTTCTGATTGTTTATTAATCTTCTTTTGTANTGAAGAAAAATAGAGGGAGAAATAGAAGTGGATCCATGTCTGCCTAATTTCCATAAACAAACCTTGATTTACATCAGCCCCGGGTACTCTCTATATCGTATCGTGTCACAAAATAAACGCTCTTGACTTCATCGTCGTGTTGACAAGAAGGTCGTTATCAACCACGCGTGCAACAAGGCGAGAATTCGGAGCTCGATCACGGTTTGGTAGAAAAACTAAAAAACTAACTAAAAATAGACGATCTGTAGAAGGTTCAACCGAATGAACAATACCACAGCCACTTTGTAAATTTCTGTCTAGCTCTTGGTCAAGATTTTTCTATGATATAAAAATGCAAGATACTTTAAAAATATATATATATATAAGCTATTTGCGTAAAATAAAGTAGGTCATGGGACGATAGATCCGTACGCCAGGTATTGAGCTGTGTGGACACAACAATCACAAGTCACAACTCGGTTCCGAATTGAATAGCATTACAATTTGCGTTCGACTTATTTTTTCGAAAATAGTTTATTATCGTGTTGAAAATAAAGTGGGTCATGGAACAATAGACCCGTACGCCGTGTATTAAACTGTTTGGACACAACAGTCACAATTAAGTCGGTTCCGATATAAATAGTATTACAAAGGAGCATTAGATTGGGGTTCGACAAAGTGGAACTGGAATTCGCCTTGGAGTAAATATCAACATCCTCTTGCGATACGTTGCTATGTCGTTTTTTTTTTCTTTTGTCTGACGCAAAAGAGCTTGACATACCTCTCTGTCTGACGCTGGCCAGTGCGTACGTCGAGCGTCTTTGCTCCGTATTTCTGCGTTCAAGGCGCGTTATGACCGCTAGACAGACGTTCGCTTTTAACCACAGATACGTGAGTCAGCCTTCACGAGATTGATATAATCTGATTTTAAAATTTCTCACCAATTGTGTTGGGGAAAAACCGAAAGATTATAATGCGCGAATTTACATGACATCATCATGAAGCAGGTTTTCATCATCCTCCGATATAGTCATAACTGTGAGCATAAGGGACAACGGATTTGGACAAAATTTCATTTAATCATTCACAAGAACTAGATGCAGACAAACAAGCATCCTTCCCCCTTATTCTATGGAGAAATATCGAACGGTCGCACCTGTTCAGTTAATAAGTAGACAAGCTATTTTGGTGACCCTTAGTATTTGGTGACCATTTTCTATTCAAGGCTTGAGTGAAGTTGTTCACTTTGTCTAATTCCCTTGTTTCATCTGGGCCCCGTAACATAAAGATTTCCAATCAATCGTACGACTGATTGATATCCATCGCAAGTCTATGGAAAATCATGTAGTAAAGTTTGCGACTGATCGCTAAACTGGTTGTATCTGTTTTATGTTTCAGGCCCCTGCTCACAGTGCATGTGTCATTCGGGGAACTGACAAAAATGAAATGTCTTTCATCATCAAGAAGTCATGATAGCGGAAAATTGTTCCATACACCTCTGTGCCTAATGAAAATTCCTCTTAGGAAATGTAATCAATTAATATGTAAGCCGTGCCAGAATCAAAATGATATATCATCTTTGTTGTGCTTTTTTTGCTCCACAGATCTGTTGTGGGGGTCTCCAATGACATGTCACTTAAGATAAAATTGGTTTTAAAGGTGTCTTACAGTGATTTAGACCACATTCCCTGACATTCTTATTCGCTTAAATGGGTCAACGTATTTCCAAAATGGTGCGTCTTTTTGAGTGATGAAAGAAAGTTTCCATGATATAAAAGATCTACTGAAAATCAAAGGCTATTCTAATTGGCTAGTAATCTTCTTTTCTAATCTCATTTGATGCATGCACCCAATCAAATAAATTAATTCAGTAAGTTATTCAAGAAACCACTCAAATCGCTTGTAACAATGGACACGGATACGATACTGAACAGTTCACAGGAAAATATTGCAGGGCGCCACCTTTTAATAAAATCATTTTACTTTTTTGTACTATACTACATTTCCTTTTGGAAATAACATTAACAACCATGTTACTGTAATTAAGAAATGTCTTTGAACAGCTTAGTCAAACAGTGTGACACAAGGAAACCCTCCTAATTTTCTTTTATCCTATAAATTTAAAATATCACAATATGTTTCATATTCCATATACATTTTAATTAAACTGAATACGAATTATATCATAGAGTTGGAATGGTAAAAGTCTTGTCGCCACTGTTCGACATAAAGATGTCTTCAGATGTGGTAAAATAACATAAATGTGCCAATTAGGACGTGGTTGATCTTTTCAAATTCATGCATGATCCAGATGAATTTTGTTCACTCATATTTTTTGTGTGAAATATGAAATGCGTTATACTGAGAAAACTTTTGATAGACACATCCAAATCTCCTAATTCCAAAGAACTTCGAGATTTATATGCTTTAGGTATTACGATCCAGTATACACCGACCAATTTGTTAACGCACCCCGGAAAAAATTGTGAGGTTGTCCTCCATCAACCGACCTGACTTTTGTCCATGATATTTTTTCTGGGGGGTGGTGCTATTTTTTATGGTCACAGCGAGTTAAAGACTAAAATTTCCGTTTCATTTTTCAAAATGAAAACGACAGAATAAATTACAGCCGACCGACATAATTTTTCTAAAATGGCATTCTTGAGCGACCAAACAATTTGTTTAGCTCTTAGCATAAAATTATTGTAAAGAAGGTACGTTGATGGTAGACGGTTCAGGGGTAAATGCAGGGCAACATGGGTGGATGCATCTGTCAATTCTGTAGAGTAGTAAGATCAAACGTACATCTTTGTGTTTATATCCAACGTCTTCCCAGTGTGCATGACGCTCCAGCAATACAGAAATAAGGATGAACGCAAGTAAGGATTGGATTAAGCTTCCTGCAGAAGCTCAAGTCAATCACAACGCAGATCAGTTTCCTTGTTTCCATATGAACTACCAATTTTGTCGACAAGTACCGAAGAAGAAGAAGAAGAAGGCTACAAGTACAATGCTTGCGTACGTCGATCACTGGTCGAACGCCTTCAACATCGGACAAGCGTCTTCCCTCCGTACTTCGTACTACGTTTTCGGAGCGTCATGAACGCTGATCATACGTTGGTTGTAATCGCAAAATTGAGTGTCAGCCCTAAGGGTGCGATCGTGTCTGGGCAATGCAACACGGGGGAAGTGGGGAGGGGGTATGTTTAAGGCGATGTCCATCAATGACCTGACCGAGTTATGAAAGTTCGTGATCGGGGTCACTGCATGAAGGCGGTCATGATGTATTTCATTCACTTCTCAATCCGTCATCACCCAATCGACCATGTCCACACGGACAGCTTGATCCTTGTGAAAAGACGCCATATTTCGTCAACGATATTTAGTTTAAAGGCCGACTCACACCTTTGCGTTTTTAGCCTGCATCGGCCCAGCGTATTTGGAAATTAAAAACGTTCCCTTGACGGACAGCGTACACAGATCAGACGGTGTACAGACGTTCGGCTTGCATTCAACGAGCGTCACCGACCGTCAGCCCACTATTTGACCTGCGCCTTTGTGCGTCCTGGGAGCGTCTTTAAATCCCAAATGCGCTCGACCGACGCTGGCTAAAACGCAAAGGTGTGAGTCGACCTTAAGTATGGCTGGGCAGCGCCTTTACTATGAGCAAAAGGGATGCAGGACTGGGACAACATAAACGAATTCCATTCAAGCATTCATAATAGCTAGATGCAATCAAAGGACACTTGTTTCATCATCAACCCAATCCACCATGTCGACACGGACATTTTGATCATTGTGAAAAGACGTGATATTTCTTTAACGATCTCTAGTTTTGGCTGGCCAGTTCCTTCACTATGAGCAGAAGAGATGCTGATCTGGGGCAAAATAAACGTCTTCCATTCAAGCATTCACAATTAACTTGATGCACACAACAAAATGTGTCAGTCTTATTCTGTGTAGAGGTGTCGATCTAGTGTCGCACGTGTTCGGTGAATGAACAGGGAAGCTAGTTCCTTTTGCGTTCATGAAGCTAGGCCTGAATGAACTTGTTTACTTTGTCCGAGGCCTTTGAATCTTCTGCTTACAGTAACTGTATATTATAATGAATGAACGACCCCTACCCCCCCATAAAAATATTAATCACAATATTTTAGGGAAGCAAAGTTAGCCAAACATAATTTTGTTACAATTATTTCCGTAATAGGATATTAAATTGAAAAGCATTCAACAAATTCATTTAGGAAGAATAAAACTGCACAAATCATTATCTTCTGATAAACCATTCAATGCTCTAAAAATTGGAAAAATATTGATAACATCATTATAATGATCAGCTATCCATTCATACTGTACTTCAAATGTCATAATATTCTTTATTACACTCCTTAGAATTATACCTGTTGGAAATGTATATTATGGAGAAAATCATTTCCCTCAACTTTTTTTTGCCGTAATATGCAGAAAATGTGATATTTTATGGCTTTTGTTCCACAATGACTGCATCTATTGAACAATCCTGCTCTTAAATGCGTTTGATTTCATCGTACAAGTTTTAGCTAAATAAATCAACACAAAAAAAACATACTAAAACATGTAAAATATCTTGGAAAAAGCTTCAGGCCCCCAGATCTTAACACTTCAAGGCCGTCCAAAGTCTGGGCCGTCTAAAACGATTTCCGCCATCTTGTCCAAAGACGAACTCATCTTCAAAAGTAAACTTTTAAAATATACACGAGGGAAATCTGACAATAAGAATGATCGGATATTTAAAATGGAACAGGGTGGGTTCGGAAATGTCTTGGCTATAGGAAAACATGATATAATGACAGATGATAAATGGTTTTGGCATGCGATTGCCTATTTATTTAGGAATGAACCCTAAACACCCGTCATGTCAAGATTTTAAGATTTCTAAAGATATCTAAGAATTCAATTTAGTCACACGTTTGCACTAACAGCGCTGTCTTGTATGTGCGACAATTGAAGTTATTCTACCGTCCATGTGCGCATAACATGGAGGTAAGACACTTAGCTGACATTAACTTGTGCGTACGTCAAGTGTCTACCGAACGAATCCAGCATTGACCAGTCGTCTCCATTTCGCGAAATGACCGTAAGATAGATCTCATTGGCAAATGTGTGATCTGAGATTTAGGCAAAGTTTTATATGCAGAGAAGAAAAATCTAAAACTGTTAGACGGGCAAATGTGCGTTTTCAAAATTGCCTTGACTGTAAGAAACATGCAGTAGAAAAGGATAATGAATTGGTTACAGACTGATTGGTTATATTTTTTTCCCAGTTTTAAGACACATTGAATGATCAAAAGGGAATTTGACAGATCATCATCATCATTATCATCATAATCATCGTCTCGCGCCATCACACAGCTACTTCCCAATGTCTAGAGCATGCAAGAGCCACGAAAAGTTATGCGTATTAACCTTGAATTGTATATTTGATTACACTGTATTGATTTGTATTTTGTTTGAAACGAAATAAATAGATAAATGAAATGAAATGAAATGAAATTCACCACTGTCATGGTCCTCTTGATACAAGGCTGTAACATTAAATTACAGCTCAGAAAAAAGACATGATCTGACGACTCTGATCAATCTCACACTTTGCAGAGCTATCAGTGTACCCCCACTCCATCATGTTTGCCTTGAACATTCCCAACATTCCCAAACTACACACTTGGGAATAAAATCACAACCTTTAAGCTATCTTTGTACCTTTAAGGGTGCAAATAAATGCAGCATTAATGGTTTATATAAACGATGCTCCCAGTGTTGCAAGTGTAAAATCACACATTTCTCTAACTTTGTAAGGATAAAAAGCAACGATGTTAAATTCATATTCATCAACTTTCAAACTAAAAGAGTGCCTTGGCTAAATATGCACTTACCGTCGTCAATTTAGTGAAAAACATGAACATAACAATTTCATTAAATACCGTAAACCGATTGTCATTTCAACATCAATCTCAGAAGAGCCATAGTTTTTCACTTGATTTTACAAAAAGATAACGAAACTCTCTTTGAAGATATTACTGGAAAAATAGAGGCTACATCAACGTGTGGATGCTCAAATAGGGGTAGAGATATTGTGGAAATCTAACATGATATCAAAAATAGTTGGTGCCTTTAAAGGCCGACTCGCATCTTTGCGATTTTAGCCTGCGTCGGCCCAGCGTTTTTTTAATTAAAAACGCTCCCTGGACGCACAAATATGCAGGTCACACTGTGGACTGACGTTCGGCATACCGTACCCTCCTTGGGCGCAAGCCGAACGTCAGTTTACCGTCTGATCTGCGTATACTGTGCGCTCGCGAAGTTTTTTTTAATCTAAAAAATGCTAGGCCGATGCAAGATACAAACGCAAAGATGTGAGTCGGCCTTTAAGAAACGATGATTACTTGTTGTGGACCGCCCAGAATTGGAGGAGGAATACAACAAGCCTTCGAAAATCTAACGAATTCAAACGACTTTCGTATGATTTGACCTTTCGCCAATAGATCCGAGAATAAATTGAATTATTGCGACATCGCATTGGAAATTACAATCCGGCGTCGCTTCAGCAAAGATTTCTTTTAAGTATAAGACATAAAAAAGAATGAAAATCAGACTGTAAATATGGAATGATTCCCATATGATTGGGGAGAATACTGCGTGGTTTCAATCAAAATTGTATTGGATCAAAGTTAGGTTGCGAAGGACTTCCGACAAGGGTTTTTATTAGAGCGAAAGTACTGTCAACTCGCGTTTCGGTGACACAAATAGATAGTTCTCATAAAGGATTTTAAAAGATCTAATGATAGTAACGATTTTTAAACATTGAATTCGTGAAACTATTCACTAAACGATTCAAACGAGCACATTGATTAAGATATTGTGGTAAGGTGAAAGAAAATGTGGAGATTTAGTCCACTGCCTGGACTGTTTACGTGATTTATCTGATAAGTGATAACCAGTAGAAACGCCCCCAGTAGTCAAGACGGTGACATCCGCTCACTTTCTCTCCCGGGCCGTGAATCTGAGGGGACAGCGCCGTCCGTGGGGTTGAGTGCATGAATAGGAGGAGTGCAAGAGAGGGAGAGGGGAAAGATAAAAAACGGCCAGAGTCTGGAAAATGTGGAGATTAAAAACTAGACGCAAAGATGCCAACCTTTCCGGAAAATGCATGAGATAAAACTTAAAATGTGAATAACAACACAGCTAAAAATTCTTTGATGATACTTGACAAATCGGTCTCAGCCATTCACTTCAACACATGCAACCGCTCCACTTTCCAACATGTCCCTGCAAAGTCATTACTTTGAAAGATGCTCCGTGAGCACAAAAATACGATAGACAGACCAAATACTAACGCGCACAAGTCATGTACGTCCTGCTCCAGCCGTACACTTACAACGTTTGTCAAGCGTCTACCCTCCGTATTGCCGAATTCATGGACCGCCTTGTAAATTGCATGAATGCTGGTTGGAAATTGGCTATGTAAATGAACCATAAATTAACAGTGCCCGATAATCTTAAAACACGTTTAAACCTGTGCGATCTTCTTGAAGTCTTTTTAACTTACAACGTCTTGAAATATATGAGGATCAAACAACCATTTACTGTCCCTAAAGAGTAAAAAATGATAAACGATCAGAAGGTACGTGCTTTAGGGACAGCCGAAAGATTCCGTTCTACTCACTGGAGCTTCCCGTAGACGTTTATCCGCGGCTTTAGCGAATTCATCGTCCGTCCGGACGCTGCGGCTTAAAATGCATGATTGTTCAATCGTTTGTATCTTCAAATGTATATACAGGACCAATGATATTCAAAAATTAAAGTTAATTACTGTTACAACAAAAGGCATCTAACCATTGTGACTTTATAACTGGTTGAATCAGCTAAATTATATTTCAATTCTTGGCAAATTTAGTCGTTACTTTTAACTCAATTATGATATATCCCGATCATCCTTGCCATTGTTTTCATCGTCATTAACATCATCAATCTCAGACATTTTTATAAATAACTTTGACGAGTTTTAGCATAACAATTTCATGTCAATAAAAATGAAACACGCGACCTGCTTCATATTTCAAAAGTCTTGAAATATATGAGGATCAAACAACCATTTACTGTCCCTAAAGAGTAATGATAAACGATCAGAAGGTACCTGCTTTAGGGACAGCCAAAAGATTCCGTTCTACTCACTGGAGCTTCCCGTAGACGTTTATCCGCGGCTTTAGCGAATTCATCGTCCGTCCGGACGCTGCGGCTTAAAATGCATGATTGTTCAATCGTTTGTATCTTCAAATGTATATACAGGACCAATGATATTCAAAAATTAAAGTTAATTACTGTTACAACAAAAGGCATCTAACCATTGTGACTTTATAACTGGTTGAATCAGCTAAATTATATTTCAATTCTTGGCAAATTTAGTCGTTACTTTTAACTCAATTATGATATATCCCGATCATCCTTGCCATTGTTTTCATCGTCATTAACATCATCAATCTCAGACATTTTTATAAATAACTTTGACGAGTTTTAGCATAACAATTTCATGTCAATAAAAATGAAACACGCGACCTGCTTCATATTTCAAAAGTCTTGAAATATATGAGGATCAAACAACCATTTACTGTCCCTAAAGAGTAATGATAAACGATCAGAAGGTACCTGCTTTAGGGACAGCCAAAAGATTCCGTTCTACTCACTGGAGCTTCCCGTAGACGTTTATCCGCGGCTTTAGCGAATTCATCGTCCGTCCGGACGCTGCGGCTTAAAATGCATGATTGTTCAATCGTTTGTATCTTCAAATGTATATACAGGACCAATGATATTCAAAAATTAAAGTTAATTACTGTTACAACAAAAGGCATCTAACCATTGTGACTTTATAACTGGTTGAATCAGCTAAATTATATTTCAATTCTTGGCAAATTTAGTCGTTACTTTTAACTCAATTATGATATATCCCGATCATCCTTGCCATTGTTTTCATCGTCATTAACATCATCAATCTCAGACATTTTTATAAATAACTTTGACGAGTTTTAGCATAACAATTTCATGTCAATAAAAATGAAACACGCGACCTGCTTCATATTTCAAAAGTCTTGAAATATATGAGGATCAAACAACCATTTACTGTCCCTAAAGAGTAATGATAAACGATCAGAAGGTACCTGCTTTAGGGACAGCCAAAAGATTCCGTTCTACTCACTGGAGCTTCCCGTAGACGTTTATCCGCGGCTTTAGCGAATTCATCGTCCGTCCGGACGCTGCGGCTTAAAATGCATGATTGTTCAATCGTTTGTATCTTCAAATGTATATACAGGACCAATGATATTCAAAAATTAAAGTTAATTACTGTTACAACAAAAGGCATCTAACCATTGTGACTTTATAACTGGTTGAATCAGCTAAATTATATTTCAATTCCTGGCAAAGTTAGTCGTTACTTTTAACTCAAGTCCGTTCTCGGCCGTTGACTTCAGTTCGGCGAAAAACTAATTATGCATTTTGTTTTCGTTAGTTGATTATTACGTGTCAACCACATTCATAAGCATCCATATAATTGTATAAGCTGTGATTAAGTCCATTGTGTCAAGTTGGTGAATGTATCGATTGGTTTAAGAGGGGTATGTTAAAGAGGGGATGATCGTGGCTCCCTTTTCGACAAAACCCCTTTCGTCATTCGCCTTGACTGTGGTAGCGAACTTGACAGGGGAAGCTATTCAATTAGGCGTAATGAATATCGACCCTTCGCACTCCCGCCCCGCCGCGCGTTCGCTTTACGTCGCGTTCAGACGCTAGCAATTTATACTACAACGTTATAGCTAGACACTGTAAGCAAATGGGATAAAGGACTAAAACAAAGTAAATAACCTCCATTAAAGCATTAAAAATAGTTCGATTGACATTAATGTTTCAATCCTATACGTTTTGTTTTCGAGGTAATTTGTGAAACTATACCATGTCATGCTTTTTGCTGTAAATAAAATCCTCCAATTGAATGTAAAAAGAAAAAAAGCAATAGCAAGATGGACACAGAAGATATTTCCATCTTACTCATTCTGTGGAGAATGTTGGACAAGAGTGGCACCTGGGAATTTGTCCCTTCTGCAGCTCCCAGTAAAACTGGAAGAGAGAGACATCGCGTACATACCGGGCCGTAATACCGTGCCGTGTTCGGTGTGCCCGGGCCTTTAGTCTCTACCGGGATAAACTCACTAATGTCTGAACACGCTCTGAGACTCTGCTTGCCTTGGGCAGTGACAATAAACGGGGAGGAAGAAGATTTTATTAGAGGAGAAAATACAGAGACAAAAATCGATACAACCAGCGGATAGGAAGGAGGATGAAGATGTTGTCGGTGTCGTATAGTAGGAGGAGATGATGAGGATGAGTTGATGGTAGTATGAGGCCGAATTTTGCCCATCGTTCATCATGTTCATGGCACTCCTTGAACGCAGAAATACGAAGGAAGAGCACTTGGCCGACGTTGAAGGCGTTCGTATAGCGCTCGATGTACGTATGCGTTAGTGTCAGCTGACCGTCTTTAGTCCATATTCCTGCGATCACAGAGCGTCATGAACGCTTATCACACGATTGCTATAAATGTAAAGGTGTCAGCTGGTCTTATAAGATACTTGATGTAACAACAAACAATTGCTATTTGGGTGTGCCACGATATAAACTATTTCCGAAAAATAAAGTGGGTCATAGATAATGCATCCGTACGCCGTGTATTTAACTGTGTGTACGACATTTACAAGCTGGTTCCGATTTGAATAACATTACAGAGGCGCATTGAATTGGTGTTCGATTTAATTTTACGAAAACAGTTCATATATATCGTGTTGTGTATACATAAAAACAATCGCCATAAACATTTCGTGGCATTAAACAGGTGTTTCGTTTTCCAGATATTGAATTCTTAAAACTGATCATAAAGAAACATAAAGATCATAAACTGTAACATAAAGAGATACGATTGATTTTTCAATTAATCGTATCTCTTCGGTACACATTTTGCCATAGACTTATAATAAATGTTTATCATAAGTTTAATTGCATCTTTTATGTTACAGGCTCCATGTATGGTACAAACACTTGTCCACACGGCGAAACAATTGGATGGACGCACAAAACAAAAAGCACGCACATAGCTAAAAGGCTTTCACGGAGCCTAAATGGACGTACGGAGCCCAAGGTGATCATAAATGAGCCTTTTATCTACTCCTAACTCCTTGACTTATTATCCGAATCATGTCGGATAAAGTTATTTTTGGTTAATTCTATGAACTAAGTAATGTACAATAAATACATTTTTTTTAATTCAGCAGTTATTCTAGGCAGCTGAAGTAGTCGTTGGACTGGCCCATTTTATCTATTCCCTAGACTGCCGTATATATAGTTCAGGGATGTAGTTTAGGGATTGTGCCTAGACCGACATATATGCTCTGTCTTGATGAAAACCAGGGTGACAGTAATGGGTACTTTCCAAATTTCATTTCCGTTCTTAAATAAACTCCTTGGAAGGATCATAACAAAATGAAAAAAAAGAACCAGGGTGATATACATATATCATTCCTCGTCAGTTGTAGGCTAATGTTGTTGTGTTTCTGACGGCATATTCGGTAGTAAAGTTTTGAAGTATCCCTCCATCTCAGGCGCGAACCATACTTTTCTCCATACGAAGGATTTCATGGGCTCATGACTTAGAATAATAGCCAGACGATATTATTCTCAGTCATGAGCCCATGAAATATTATTGTTTGTTATCTAAATCCTGGGTGCGCGGATGCATCTATCGAGGATAAAATGAAGACATCCCATTTTGGTATGTGGTGAGCTAATCGGTTGATAGAAATAAGAGTAAACCATCTCATCATCATTGCCATTATGATATATCCCGATCATCCTTGCCATTGTTTTCATCGTCATTAACATCATCAATCTCAGACATTTTTATAACTAACTTTGACGAGTTTTAGCATAACAATTTCATGTCAATCAAAAAAGAAACACAATACCTGCTTCATATTTCAAAAGATAGTTTGAATTGCCTTTTACTTCGTTTCTCAAAAATATATCTAACTTCGTTTATTGTTTTTATTATCGCTATTAACATTATTGTCATAGCTGTTCATCTCTGTACGGTATATGAATTGAATATTCCTCATTATCACGATCTTTAACATGATCTTTTTTATTCTTAGAATTATTTTTCGTCTTATTTCAGTAGACTTATCAAGTCAGTAATGAAACTATTATTCTTCACAGAGGCCCCCCCCCCCCCCTCCCATAGAAAATACACAAGGCAGCAAAGGTACAAAGAGAAAATGCATAAAAAATAACACTACATGCTGCAAACTTAGCCACAATAAAAAATTAAGGGACAAAATAATGCTTTTAAAAAAGTATCTAAACGTATTCTTATGCTCCACATTAGACATGTTAGATGTAAATTTATTTCACTCTCAGAGACCGTGTACTTTACTAATAACATAGATTGATTTGGCTGTATGGGTTCAACAAACTTAATGTTGTAATGAGCCTACGGGGGGTACACTGTCGCGCTGCCTTGCTAGAATGGCTGAAACATAATCGAAAGTTATGAACGTGTAAATTCCATCCCGTCGGTTTTCCGCCAATTCTCCCTCTGGCGCAGTCACAAATTAGTTAAAAACCTGCCAGCGTACGCACAGCGTAGTCCCTGCACCAATAATAATAAACGGCTTTTATATAGCGCATGATAATATCAACTCTTCATGAGAATTCCCTAAGCGCTCTATAATTGCAGCATTATTACCCTGGCTTTAGCAGTACAGCTATTAGGTGCATTAGCTTTTTTTCAGGAAAAAAATCGTACCAGGTACCCATTCATCTCAACTGGGTCGAGTGTAGCACAATCTGGATGAATATCTTGCTGAAGGAAATTTACGCCATGAGTGGGGTTCGAACATTCGACCCTCTGGTTGAAAGGTGAGAGTCATGTCCACTACTACACGGCGGTTCCAGATTGACTTGTTTAACCCATTGAATACTGGAACCGGTAAGTCCTTGCACAAAGTCTATGGGAATTTCATCATTCAGTTGTCATTAAGAAGGATAACGCTCAATCAACACAGAAATACTGAGCGATGACGCCTGACCGACATTGAAGACGTTCGTCTAGCGCTCGACCTCACCAATCGTTAGCGTTAGCTAAGCATCGTTCCTCCCCATTTCTGCGTTTATGGAGCGTCATAAGCGCAGGACAGACGTTGGCTATAAACGCGAAGGTGTGAGTAAGCTTTATGACTTTGCCTTCCTCCTCCTCCTCTCTCTCCCTCTCTCCCCCTCTCTCTCTCCGTCTCTCTCTATATATATATCTCTATCTCCCTCTCTTTCTCTTTCTCTCCACCCCTTCTCTCTCTCTCTCTCTCTCTCTCTCTCTCTCGCTCTCTCTCTCTCTCTCTTTCTCTCTCTCTCTTCTTTCTAGCTCTCTATCCCTCTGTTTTACTGGCTGCCTTAATTAATTTATTTAAATCAATACGGAATTTCTCTGCTAGGCATGGCGCATTTACACACCTACTTCATAATGGTTCGTGTGATTCAGGTTAGCTGTATGGGAATACTTGGAAAAAATAAAGGTCTGTAGCCTAATGTAAAGCTCCATATTTCTTTCTACGCGTTCTTCCAAAAATGATCTTATAATCATATTTCATGTTTAGACTTCCGCTCTAAAAATATGAAAAGATGGAATAAAAAAAATCAATGTTCTGTTCCGATGAGAGTTTTTACTTTGAAAATGAAAGAAATACTATCTGGGCTAAATTCTTTTACTTATTCGCATTACTGTTTTTCTGTCTCTTAATCTTTTTAGGAATTTGGCCGTATATTTGAATTAAAAGAAGGAAAGACGAAATAAGAATCAATGTCCTGTATTAAATGGCGAGGGCTTTTATTAAATAACGAAAAACTAGGGATTTGGGTTAAACATGTTAAATGTGTAAGCATTGATGAATGTTGTAATGTATTGAAGATTTGGCAGCATTCACATAGGCCCTCGCGTATGCAAATACACACGCATACATTCATGGAAGCTTATATGAGCTAACTTATTTTTGCTTCTCCCCCCCCCCCCCTTCCGCCACCCCCATTCTTCGCGCTCTCTCGCTCTCTCTTACTTTCTAGTAGCAATCTACTTTTCTTTTACTGCAATATAAGTGTCTATCACGTTTAATAGCTTGCAAGGTATACCTTCATAAATCTTAGAGAGGAAACGGGTAGGGGTATAATGAAAATTGATATAGCTTAACATAATATGATATAATGTAATTGCATGAGTTTAGTCTTTACCTATAGTACTTTCAAATGTAAAGTATGTACATTCGTAACTAACTGTAAGGATTAGCTCATGAATAGGCAATATGAATTTTCTGAAGAAAAAAAAAGCATTCAGAGTACATAAAATAAGAATACCATATGCTTCTTATTTTTAACAAAAATTTATGATTAATATATGCACCTAAGAATGCAAATCTGGTCAAAAATACATGGTTTAATCATGCTAAGAAGCTGTTTTGGAGTGTTCATGTATTTGTAATCTCATATAGAATCCTCTACTGATATTGAGTTGCCTAACATGACATTAAGCTTTGAATTGAATTGAATTGAATTGAATTAATTTATTTCCTTTTTCATATACATAATCAATGCAAAATAACATCACAAGTAAAACAAAATAAAGGAGGCGAGTACCCTGGAAGCACAGCTTGTGTTGGGATCGCCTTTACAACAAAACAAAGTAAAACAAAAATCATCTCTTTGAAAAAAAAAGTTAAAGAAAATAAATTATTACATATTATCATTTGGAGTAAGCAAACAATTAAAGAATAAAACGAGATTGGTAAAGGAAGGAAAATATTTGAGAGATAGAAAAGGTAAGAGAGAAGAAGAGCAATGAGAAGAAAAAAAAGAATTTTGGCATTATAATATTAAATATCGATGTCAAGAGAGAGCATCTGATGTATTAAACACTTGACAGCAAGCATTTCAGTTGCAGGTGTTGGTCCTGTTGGACATTGAAACACGCCAGTACATTAATAACCATATGCATATGTCAATGTTAACATAACTGCAAAAGGAAAATATGATAGTACAAACAAGTATACAATTACGAGGAAATTTGAAACTCGAACCATCCACATCATGAGACTCTCAACAGATTGCGAGATTTCGTTTTCCCTATTGTATTATTTATAAGCGTCACGAAAAATATTCATTGTGTTGAAGTTGCATTTTGATTCCATGTTTCACTAACTTCAAATATGTATTATTGTTTTACACACAATTAGGCCTACGTTTCACATTGGTTTACAAATGAATAAATTCCAAATTCCAAATTCCAAATTAGTTTAATTTTCAATTTTCAGTTTACATTACTGAAATATATTGCGAAATGAGATTTGTCTTTCGCTAATAGGCGATTTTTTAATATTTTTTTTTTGTACTTGCATCATTCTGTAAAGCAACATTTCTGCTCACTCATTTTCCACCATTTCCCTTTAATAATTACATGCACTGACAGGCGACTAATTTTTATTCGATGTCATCAAGAAGCAACCTCGATCCCAAGGTTATTCAACTACGATAAAGTGCGCGTTACACAGCGATCGATCTGGAACCGAGGTTGCGGGCGTCTAAAAATTCATGGAATAGCGGTTGTATTATTACGTATTCATTGTACAATTATCATCTCCAATTTCATAAATGCAGACGTCCTTTAGAGGGTGAATGAGCCCAGCGGCGCGTGAAGACCGGCTTTTGAAATTCCTTGATGAATTTTTATTTCAGTTATTGAATACATTAATACTGGTAAGAACAATTTTTGATGGTATGCGGTGCAGGCTGATAAGTGTTGAGTGCGACCATGGAGAAATGCCCGTAAATTCTCACTGCGAACAGATGGGACAAAGGATTCGGCCAACGTAGCAACTTCCAGTGTTCGCAATAGCTAAATTCACATAAACGAAATATCCTTCCCTCTTATTCTGAAGAGAATTCCGAACAAGTTTCGCACAATTTCATTCGCTACAGGGAAGCTACTTTTTTTGTGTGTTTTCATGAAGCTATTGTGACGGCTTCAATGATACTGTTTACTTTGCCCCATTCCTTTGTTTCTTCTGTTCACAGTGTCTCAGCATGCTTCGTAGACATAGAGCTGCACTGTAAATGGACAATTTTACAAATGTAGAATTGCAGCAAATCTATGGGCACTGATCTGCACTTAGCAGGAGTTTTAGCAGTCACTTTTTAAATGATATTAAGAGATCATTTAACCATATTATTGTTGTGGTATGCTGTATTTAAGTTCCCATAAATTTCGGTCTATATTTCTACACAAAATGTTCCAGCCGAGTACGAATCCATCAATTATTGTATATTTATTCATCTCTATCTTTCTATCTCTCTTTCTCTCCCCCCCCCCTCTCTCTCTATCTCTCTCTCTCTCTCTCTCTCTCTCTCTTCCATTTTCTCTGGTATTGCTACTGCTAGTATAGGTTGAAGATGAAATTGTAATAATTTTCCTCTTCTCATTATACGAATGATGACGCGCAACGTCATTCTAGTTAACTTAATATGCTCTACTCTTTGATCGGATAGGTGATCGGTGATTGGCTGATTTAAAGAGGGAATTCGCAGGGAATTCAATGACATCTGAATGACATCTGATGTCAGTCATTGGAGTGACGACACTTCCCCAACATTCCCAATTGATTCCAATGTCATAAAGTAATCATGCCGGTACGTCGTGTTGCCTGCTAAAACACGGTAAATCCTACCTGCACAGTGAACAGAAGAGAACAGAAATTAGTTGAAATCGAATCGTGTGATTTCAGTTACCACATGCTACTCCACCCTAGCCAAGTTATAGGAAGCAGGATGTGGAACTAGCATTACATAAAAGTTACGGCACAGCCCAATTTTAAACCTTCATTCGATCATCTCTCTCCTAGTCTACATTCCCATTCCAAAACAATTTGGCGCATGCTATTCATTTATCATTTTAAACAACCACTTCAATTTTTACCCGATTGGGTGAACAGTTTCTTTTCTCGTTTACCAGCATGACCAGGTTGATATTTTCTCTACTCTTCATTATTCGGACAGATGATAATTGATTGACTGTTTTAAAGGGGGAATTCGCAGGAAATTTAATGACATCTGATATCAGTCATTGGAATTACGACATTTCCACTACATTCCCAATTGATTCCAATGTCATGAACTAATTATGCTGGTATGTTGTCTGCTAAAACATAGACCAGTCAAGGACTCTGTATTCTGATAGCACCCACCTCTGCATATTCTCATGCACTGAACACACAGGGACTGTATAGTTCTCAACCACAGAGCTAAAACACGGCAAAGTCTCCATGTAGAGACATACATGCTCTGTGAACAGAATGGACAAAGACCTGGGACAAAGTAAACAACCTCCATTCAATTATTATATAGTATTGGATGGCAATAAATGGAATACCAGGGAATATTGCACGAGTTAGGGCAATATTGCACGAATCGAAGATGAGTGCAATATTGGCCCTAACGAGTGCAATATTCCCGGTATTTCATGAAATAAAGCCATCCAATATAATTATTATTATTGTTACATTAGCCTTTGACTTACCGGTATTATTGTAGAAGTATCAGAAGGCTGATCACTGCTTTGCGCATGCGTGAAATTGAAGCCGTGCAACATGGCCTAATGTTGCACGGCTTAAAACTCTAATATAGATAATAATTAACAATAGCTAGATGGACACAAAATAAATTTCTATCCTCCTTTTTCTGTGGAAAAGTGTTGAACAAGGGTAGCACCTGGGACTTTATTTTGTGATCATGAAGCTATTGTGAATGGTTGAATGAAGTTGTCTACTTTGTTATCATTTCCAGCAATATTTTATATATTCTATATTTTGCGCTCTACAATTGTCAGGAAATCGAACAGTCCGCCTTCGCAAATTGCATTACGTCTGACCAGTAAATGGAAAAAAAATGAACCAAAATGTATGAAATTAGGCCACTATGTCTCGTATCCCTAGTAACAAATGAACGAACGGAAAACATAGGAATGGACATTTGGCAAATAATTTGTAAACAACTGTGAATTCGCAAAAATACTGTAAAGAACTTTAAGAATATCCTCTGTTCTTCCTGAAAAATACAAAATTATGTTAATACAAAAAAAAGGATCAATGTTCAGTTCAAGAGAAATTTCATTTTGTGTTATTTTGAAATACATTTCCATTAAAAAAATATATACCCCTATTCGTCTTTCCTTAAACATTATGTATGTTATCTTTGTATGAATGACACATGTATTTTAAACTTCTTTTGTTTGTGTTGTTTACAGAACATGTACAAAATGATATATTTTACACAACTATCCTGCAGTAGTAAGCGCCATGAGCACCGAAAGGTGGGCCTGTGCTCCATACAAGTAGACACTATTATTATCATTATTATTATTATTATTATTATTATTATTATTATTATTATTATCATTATTTATTATCATTAATATCATTAAGTATATTTCATAGGGGCCTAATAATTTGACTTTTTAGCGGAGCCTCCCACTTACGTGGACTTTGCTAACATTAATATATGATTCTTATAAAATGTGACCATAATTATTACGTTTCATGTTTTTAAGTGAAATCATTGTTCTATTGCTTTGTTCCATAATTTTATTGTCATAGTAATCATTTCATTTATACTGTACTAAGGAAGTGGAAAATATATTACCGGTAATTGAACTGAATTGAAATAAGAATTAAGGGTGACATGTTTTCTTTATTTTTTAATAAGTTCAGAGATGTGGTCGTGACTTCTTTTAGTCAATTGCACTCGAGGCTACTACGTCAAATATAATGTCGAATAATCATAAGAGTTCAAGTTCAATTTCTTTTTACCTCCAACAATAAATTGATTTCACATAAATCTATCTCCGACGTATAGCAAGGCAAAGTTGATGGAAATTGTCACTTGACTACAAATATTTGCAACAATTTTTGACGAACAATCGTAGTGTAGAAGATTAAGGTTTTTAGTGACCGCCAAAATTTAGAGAGCAAAATGCCACTACTGAAGGCGCAAAATTAAAACTGCTGACCTATTGTTATACCTGTCAATTTCTAATTCGCCCTAAAAAGAAAAGAGGGGCCCCAAAGTTTATATAATGACCGTGTGTTGCTTGTCAGCACTTGAGGGTGTAACATTTGAAGTTAGTCTTCATACCATAATAATTCACAGGAATGTTCGATGATATTTATTGAAAGTCTATAAAAAAAAAATATAAACAATTAAGTGAAACCTAACTTTCAAAACTCGATCCATTGTATTTAAAAACCGATTCGGCTTGCGCATTAATGTGAGCAGTGAGGATCACGTAGTTCCCTACATGACGCCGACGGTCATTGTGCCGTCACACAGTTAATTTCGCGAAAAAAATACCAGAAAAAGTGAAGATTATATTTATATATTGACTGGTCTTTATACATCATCTGATATATGATAATGATTACAAGAATCAATATCATAATCATTGCAAGAACAATCAATATGATAATCAATATGATAATCATTACAAGAATCAATTCTTGTAATCTTCAATTACAAGAATCTAACAACAAAAAAGTGATGAAAAAATACGTAAGAAAATGGGGCAAATTCCTTCAACCAGACTTCTCATCTGTCTACATTCACTCACTCCGGTCTCCCAAAAGTCCTGTAATTGATTCAATACAGTACGAAGCGTGTTTCATTCAAACTGGCTCAATTCTAATCCCATATACCTCATTGGGAATGAGTTATTGTTGAATCGCTTCATTAACAAAGGTCCGCCTGGTTGTCCTTCTTAATCATTCGTCAAATTACGTTCAGACTGAATGGAGAATGAGGGGAGAGCAGAAGACCGAGGGAGTAAGCAAGATAGAATAAGGGGAGAGAGAGGGAGAAATTACGTTCAGTCTAAAATGGAGAAAGAAGGGGAAGAGAAAGAGAAAGAAAGAAAGAAAGAATGGTAAAGAGAAAAAAAAAGGAATAAATTACGCTCAGACTCAATGGAGAATAGAAAGAGGGATAGAGGGAAAGAGAGAAAAGAGAAAAAGAAATGAGGCGAGAGTAGGAGAGAAAAAATAAGAAATAACGTACAGACTGAAATCAAGAAAGAGGGAAAGGGAAGAGAAGAACAGAGAGGAATTCACAAAGAAAGAGTGGTAGCGAGAAAGGAAGAATTATGTTCAGAATAAATCGGAGAAAGAGGGGTCAGAATGGAAAAGAAGAAGGAAGAAATTTCATTCAAAAAGAAATTTCGAAAGAAGGAGAGATAGAGGGAAGGAGAAAAGAGAGAATGGGAGAGAGAAAGGAAGACCTTACATTGACATGATTGAGACTAAAGTGAAAACACAGCGAAATGGGAGAAGGTGAACAGCACACGATTAATATCTTAAGTTTAGAGTGGTTTTCACACAGATGCTAGCAAGATATTCGAGAAGAATTTGTCATTAATTTCATTAACTTCATTAATGGTAAATCATCCATCAAACAGGTATGCTGAGTTTTACAAAAAGTACTTACTATTTGGTTCAAACGGAATACTGCAAATATACATGTAAGTATACCACAGTCAGTAAATTCCGCTATACCGTGAAGTGTCAAAAGATTCTTGCTTCGTTAGGTCCAAAGCTTTAGGGATCGACGAAAATTATCTGAACGATATAAAGGCCTTTAAAGAGTGGTTTGGCTAACTTTTACTCGTATTTCAACTGACTAAACCTTTTTCCTCTGCATATTTATTTTCTTCAGACACTTGCTGTCATGTAACATAAGAGAGACGGTTTATTTTGAGAGGTTGTGGGTTGACATTTCGGAAACAGATCTAACTTCTCACTGGCTAGATGAGTGGTTCTTTAAGTTCTTGTGCAAACTCGCCCGAATCAAAGCGAGGTTCCTACACACACGTTTACGCTCAAGCGAACATATAATGTAAATAGCCAAGGTACGCCACCCATAAATTCAATTTATTCTATGGTTCTTGATTCACGTGAGACACGCTTGGAAAACGCTAGAAACTCGCGCATCTTGACTGCAAGTCGAACAAATTCTGACGATTTTAAACAATATGATTTCAAAATACTGAAATGGCGACAAAATATTTCTTCGTGTCCATTGTAACCTTTCTTTAGGCCGTAAAGGCGCTAGAAGATTAGAACAGTGTACATGAGCGTGTAGGAACCGCATTTCAGACTTTAATGAACATGATGAATTATATTCTCGAACAGTTTAAGAGAGCTTTAAACATGCTCAAAATATGATTTCTGATCAGCCTATTTATGACAATACGAAAGGAAATCGACAATAACATTACATCAATGTCTGGGACTGTCAGTTTGACCGACTTCGACCATCATACTAATCAATAAAGAATACTGTAAAAAGACGAAGAACGACCCACGCCTTTGCTTTTTTTTTTTGCTTGTGTCGGCCCAGCGTTTTTGACAATTAAAAACGCTCCTTGAGCGCGAGCCGAATATCAGTCCTGCGTCTGATCAGCGGGGAACGTTTTTAATAAAAAAAACACGCTTGGCCGACGCAGGCTTCCGACGCAAATATATGAGTCGACCTTTCCCATATATGTACATTTTTATGTTCTTACTAAATCCCCGGTCACATAGGACCCCGAGTCGTTGTTCTGAGGCAGTTAACTGTGAACTAACAACGAGTCGGGGTGAATCGTGTTGCTTCCGGGGTCCTATGTGACCGCTGCTTAAGCATGCTAGTTCCCTTGATTGGGTGAACGCCGTGAATGATCTAAGGATGCCGAAACAAGTTATTAGGTCTTGTTGAAAAGATCTTTCATTTATCACGCCATAAAAACGTCAAAAATATGCAATGATATAGTTATGACATTGCTCGTGTAGATCAGTAAATAATCTAATCTAATTCTACAATACACACTACAAAAGAGCATTTGGTGGTATCCGAAAACTATTTTTTTATTTAAAGGATTTTATAGTTATATACCTAATAACATGAAGAAGAAGCCAGAATACTCCCAATGCAAATTTTTGCTGTGAAATTGATTAGCTATAATCATGATAATATTATCTCTCTCTATCTCTCATCTCTCCCTCCCTCTTTCTCTCTTTCCTCTCCTCTAGTTCTGTCTATAACTGGACCGAGTATCTAATATGACAATCATATCAACTTTGCAAAGTTTAATTCATTAAACAGAAATAAAAACTTACCTAAGTTGTACAGTTTGATAGAATATTTACGGTTCACTCCAAAATGTAGGCAAATCCAAAGTAATATTATTCCTACTCATCAAATCTCGTCAGGCCTGTAAGTTGTAAATCCATGATACAAATAACAAATACTGCATCAGACAACTTATTTTCAATATTTCAATTCATAATTCAACTTTAAAAGGGATCCTGATACTAAAATATTATCCGAAGCAGTTGATTCTAAACGTTAGATGGACAAAATCTGTTGTTCGGCTAACAAAAATTAGGTAGTCCACAACATAGGAAAGCGATTATCCAAAAACTTCATCCGGAAAATGAGGGATGCCAATTTTGACTGAGATGTCCAATCTAATGCTCCCCTCTTCTCTTCACAATCTACACTGACTATTCGGTTCTGAGCTACACGCTCTTGTAAAACTCGTCCGAGGGGCTTTTCTCGCATAGGGCACTCCAGATTCTCAGAGCTCAATATTAGAAAGTCAATAGACATGATAGTCTGCATAATTTGAAATGCATCTCCGCCGACTATTGATTAACTTGGTGTGACTTGGGGGTGGTTCTTAGATAGTGGAGTGGTTATCGTGTATAATGGTGATGTTCTTCTTGGTAATGGTAGTGATGATGATAGCCCTACTTGGACTTATATTTTGGATTGGCGGTGGTGATGTTTGTGATTGATAGTGGTGATGGTGCTGGCTCTGATGCTTAAATGCTTACGGAGAAATGATGTCTGTCATTCTGACATTGGTGGTGGGCGTTGGTTTTCCACGGTAATTGGATGGCATATATATAACCGGTCATGTGTAGCTCAGTGGTAGAGCGTCTGTCCCACGAACGGAAGGTCGTGGATTCAATCCCCGACCGAGTCATACCAAAGACTTATAACAATGGGACTACCTGCCTTCTTGCCAGGTGCTCGGCATTTAATAAAGGAGGAGGGTAATAATAACGTTATGTTATGCAGGGCCCGCTGGAAAAGCAGCTACCTTACAGCTGAATGTGGCTACCCTGGGTAAATAAGACATTATTATTATTATTATATAAACGTTGAATGGTGTTTAAATGGGAATGGAGTTATTATTAGTTATCTTCTCTCTTGAGAGATGGGCAAGAGATGCGTTTCCATCTTTCATGGTTCGCAGTATAAGATTTAGGAATTTATCAAGTAGTTAAAAGCGGCGACTATAGCCCAGTCGGTAAACATAAAGTGGGCTCAAATCCCACAGCTTCCATGTTTTCAAAATGTTTTTTTTTTGTATTCCACCCTGAGAAAAACGCATATTATTGCATCTAATAGGACACTCAAAGTGTTATAATATGCAAAGTTGCACCCCTTTTTAAATTATGCCCTACTGCCCATTGTCTAATCATTTCTCCTTTTATTTTTTGTCGTCTATACATTTTTCAATCTCTTCACGGTTGTCTGTCTGAAAATTCATTTCGTATCACATATTACGTGTAGAACGTTCAATAAAATTGATGTCTGATGTGTTAAAAATTATTTTCATTTCAGAGATACAGTACAATAACTCGTTCATAAATAACATGAATGACAAACAAGTTATCAATAGAAATAAATTTACTCGTTTTGATAGCCTTAAAAGGTCATTCATCATGACAAATAAAATGTTTCTCCGGAATATTTCCATCGAAACCACGTAAACACATTTCAACTTTTAACTTTTCCTCCGTGTCATATATTTTATTTAAAAAAAATTATAACGGTCTTGTCCAGATTATTAAGTGCTTGGAGGTCAAAGGCCAACAATTTATATAGCATAAGATGTCATAATATTCAGTTTTAATAAAAATCGATGCACGTACAAGAGGACACGCCTACATGTGGTCCGCTTTGTGACCCGATTGAAAAAGGACTTAAAAAGGGATCAAAAACAGATAACAATTTTGCAAGATAATTGGAATTGCATCCAGCATGTTCAAAATTCCTGTACATGCCCTAAATTGGGAATTGGAGGTGCATCACTAACCTAAGAAAAATAAACGCCGAGAGTCTATCAAACGTTTATCATCATTCATCATGGAAACAGCACGTTTGGAACATTTGGGATGAGAATATAAATATCTTCGAATTCACATTTGACGTCATATTTTTGTTTTATGAATGATTTTTATACCTATCATTCGATGTCATTAAAGTCATCACTTCGTAAATTCAAACAGGGAAGGGTAACAATGTGTGTACATTTGTATTGTTCGTGTCGCTTATCTTGTACCCCCCCCCCCCCTCCAAAGCCTGGAAAAGATTCACACCATGCACTTTTATTATATTCCTTCAGCGGATAAGCTAAATGATTTTAGAATTCTTCCATGTAAATCATTCAGATATAAAAAATAAAAAAACAATAGAGTCATTTCAAAGTCATTCATTCAAAACAACGGTATTGAACGACAAGAACATGAAATGACATAACATTACATTTATATAGCCCAGAAACTATTTAAATATATTCTTCCGCACTTTGGAGACCCATTTTCAAGCAATCTTTAATTTTCCGATCCCAGACAAATATGTCAAATGCCAAAAATATAATGTTGAAAAATATGTATTTTTTTTTATTTGAACATTTCCAGTATTGATATATTTCGTAAATTATTTCCGTAAATTGATTTGAAAATGTCCAGTGAAAATGAATATTTTATATCAAAGGGGAGTAAAGTAAGTCAATTCCACAAAATGTGAAACAGATATGTTTTACCTACATAACCTACGGTAGTAAGTAAGTAAGTTATCTTTGGAGGGGAAGGG